>SJXQ01003273.1:75387-85510 GCA_006408695.1 Aepyceros melampus | reverse complement strand
GCCTAAAAGCACACATGCAGACACTTATACACACGTGAACACACGTACACTCATGCTGACACACACAACCACTCAGGCACACACACACTCAGCCACACACACACTCAAACACACACACACACACTCAGCCACACACACACTCAAACATACACAAACACTCAGCCACACACACACACAAATTCAGACCACGTTCGCTTAACCGCGCACACGCTCGCGTGCACACGATCACCACCCAGCCTCAAAGCGGCCCACCTTGAACTGTGGCTGCAGCAGGGGCCTAAGCCGTGCCTCCTCCTCCCTGCTCCCGGGTCCCCCCCGCTGTCTCATCACGGCTTCCGGTGCTCCGTGGCCTGGGGACCCGGGTGCCTCTCCGCGTCTCCCCGCTCTCTGCTTGCCCTTGCTCAGGTCTAGGGACTCGAGCACACCAGGGATGCTCCTGCCCCCAGGCCTTGCATCTACCCTCCCTTCTGCCAGGAGTGCCCACCCCTAGGCTCACTCTTCTCTGCAGTCTCTGAAACGACTCCTGTCCGAGCCGCCTGGAATCCATTCCCCTCAGACTCTACGACGTGTGCCGTACAGGCATAACCACTTCCCAGCATTCATCTGCTGCTGCTTAAATGTCAGCTCCATGAGGAGAGAGGCGTCATTCATTCATTTCCCCCGTCACATCTCCAGCATCTAGTAGAATACATTGACACATTCACAAGGATTCCAGAGATTATTGTCAAATCAATGAATAAATAGTGGGTGAACACGTTGGACATGTATTTGGATGGACCGACAACGGTGAGGCAGTCTAGGGGAGTTGCCTTCTCTCTGTACCTCAGATCCCTGCAGCCCCAAGCCAGGCTGGTTCTCATCCCACAACTCTGAGTCCCCTCCTGCTTCTCCACCTGCACAAACCTCACCCCACGTTCAGTCGCCCGGCACCTCTTCCAGTTGCCATCTCTCTCTGCTCCAGGATGTCCTGAGCACACCTCCCCCAAAACATTTCTCCCCATATCCCCCCAACCCCTGCTCAGTCTCACCAACTCAATTCCTTTGGATCCCAAGTTCTCAACAGCTCAGAAGATGATTGGTTGAAAGTAATCCCCAAAGCAACGCAACCACCACCAGCACAGACAGCACCTAGAACATTCTCCTCTCCAGAACTAGAAGCCAGTATGTAAAGGAGATTGCCACAGAGCTTTACTGAGTGATGGAGAGTCACATTCGCACCTGTAAAGAGACAGAGCTCCCCGGCAGGAAGAGGAAGCACTGTAAGTGTATCCTTTCTCCCTTAATAAATCAAGAGGCTTGCCTCATAAAAATAAACACTAAGAGCGCAAAACTTAAGCAGATCAATGGAAGACAAAGGTAGTCCAGAAAAAGATCACGTTATGTATTAATATTTGAATTTTTAAGAGAGAAAGTAAATAAAGGTCTAGGAGGGAAAAAAACAGTCAATAAATGATGCTGAACATTTTTATTCACTTTTAAAAAAATCAACTTTGGCTTTACCTCATATAAAACAACTAAGACTAATTTCATGTGACTCTGGGGTAACTTTCTAATATAAAATATTTAGAAAATAAAAATTAACATTTATTATTACAGGGTGGCTTTTCTAAACTTAAATGCATCAGTCAACACGAGCATTGAGAATCTTTTTAATGTCCTTGCTAAAAAAAAAAAACAAAAAAACTCACTGTTTCAGTTTCCATTTCTCTGCTTTTTAGTAAAACTGAAATGAATAGTTCAGTAAAGGAAATGAATAAGCAATCCCCAGGAGAAGAAGGGCAGATGGCTGATAAACATATGAAAAGATGTTCAACCTAATTCTAGGAAGGAAACAACAAATTAAAAACACATGCTATATAAGTATATTGTTTTCACCCACAAGGCAAACAAGAATTTAAAAGATTGACAGTTGTTAAGTGCTGGTGAGAACAAAATGAAGTGAATATGTTATATTCTACCTGTGAGCGCATGGCTTGCCTTTCTCAAGGGAAATTTGGTAGCACCCATTACAGTGAAAAGCGGGCTCTTTCAACTCAGCAATTAACGTCACTTCCTGGGAAGCATCCACATTTTGTGCTACGTGCATAAAATAGCACATCAAGAAATATTTATTACAGTAGAATTCATAATAGAAAATAAAAAGAAACTTGTCAAGGATTCATCAACATAAAGAAGTAGTTAAATAAATTGCACCATAACCAAGTTGTGGTATGCTTTCACTTTTCACTTTCATGCACTGGAGAAGGAAACGGCAACCGACTCCAGTGCTCTTGCCTGGGGAATCCTGGTGGGCTGCTCTGCGGAGTCACACAGAGTCCGACACGACTGAAGTGAGTGAGCAGCAGCAGCAACAGCATACTGCAATAAAGAGACCTACATGTATTAGTAAGTAAATTCATGTTAAGTGAAAAAAGCAAGAGATAAGTGAATCCCACATATGTAAAAATGAAACCCCTCCCCACAAAACCCTAAACCAAGCCTACATTGTGTATGAATGCGGAGGCACAGAGGAAGCAGTCACACCCCAGTGGGAGCGGTGGTGACTTCAAGGAAAGGGAAGAAGCTTCAGTGGAGCTGTGGGTGACTGGGGGTGTTTTCCCCACAGGACCACGCCTGTGCTCCCATCCCACAGGCTCTTCTTACAATGTGAAGCTGACAGTCCTCCACTGACAGAACCCGAGTGGACTTTGTAACAGCCTCCAGCAACTGCATGCAGAGGGGTGATGCTTGGAGACTTTGCTGGGCGGTAGAAAGCAATATCACTTCCTCTGGGCTCGCTCTCTCTCCTCTCCTCTCGTCCGGACCCAGCCACCATGTTGTAAGGAAGCCTAGGCCATGCGGAGGAGTGGCAGCCAACAGTTCTGGCAAAAGCCCAGCCAGCCCCCAGCCGTGTGAGTGAGTGTGCCATCAGGTGACTCACTTCCAGCCTTCGAATCTCCCAGCTGGGGTCCCAGACTTCTCAGGGCAGACAAAGCCACCACCTCTGAATTCAGCCTTCTTCTGCCTGAATTCCTGACCCTCAGAAACTGTGAGCAGCTTCACACGCTAAGCTGTGGGGTGATTTGTTACTCAGCCATAGTAATTCAGGAGACTGACTTTCCACGCACTGTCTATATACGTTCTGGGGAGATGGCTCATTGAACAGCATCAGGTCTATGGTGTGCCCAGCTGATCACTGTGGCACCCCCAGCACAACTGGGGAGGAAGGTTGGCACCACCCACCACCTATTTCCACACTTGTTCAACCCCAGCATTCAGGTAGAGCAGCTTCAAAGTTGTTAACCCTTGGGAGGCTACTTTAACACCTAGAGTACAATGCTTACCTACAGTTCCTTTTGTATTTAGCCTTTCAGTTTCTAGCTGAAAACACCATTTTCCGAAGGTACTTGGGTCAGTTCCTTTATTGCCCTAGAATCTACGTATGTTCCTGCTAACCCTCCTAACAGTCCTACCAGCGAGACACTATTAACTACATGTTAGAGATGGAGGTTGGGACTCCAAGTACACGAAGGAGACAGGAGGATGGACTGCTGACCCCTCAAGCCCAGAGGCAGGACTGCTTTGTCAGGCTGCCCGATGCTCTTCCCCTTGGTCTGCTTACTGGGGGCAAGGTGGAAGTGGGGTGTGTGCTTAAAGCAAAGCTGCGCCAAAACGTGCCACTGTCCTTCATTTTCACATGGGCTCTGAGCAGCGTCTGGCCGTGGGAAGGCTCTCTGTCACAGCCCCATCTTCTGCTCCAAGCAGATACTCATCGGAGGCCACCCATACAGGGTTCCTGCCCTCCCCGGGCAGGGGCAGGGGGGAGTGGAAGGGGAGGATGGTAACAGATCAGGCCCACCCAGCCCCCTAATGTCTCAGCCCCCGCAGTTTTCCAGCTGGGTCTCCAGCCTCGCCAAGAACTTCATGCTCCACTGCCGGAGCCGGCAGGGTTGGTGTGCGAAACCCCAGAAGGACCAGCACAGCACTTTCTCGGAGCTCTGACTCCTGGCCACTCATTTCACACATCACATGCGAGTCTTAAGCCTCATCAAGAAGGCCTGGAGGATTTTCCAGTCTCCACTTTTCTTCCAAAACCTCCTCTTCTCAGCCCCCCTCCCTTTTCTTTCTCCACTGAGAAGAAACTAACAGGAAGCGAACCAGCCACAGCCCCAGCAGGAAACAGAGACCCACTTCTCGCTTCCCTTCACTTTTAACTCTAGAAATGGGCTTGTGCCACAATTTAGGCTACAGGGAGAATCAGATCATTCATCTTGGAGCCAATGAGCCTCCAGAAATAGCCTGTCCACTTGGCCAAGGAGCCTGATGTTACCCAGGTTGGCGTACAGGACACCACATTTCAGACGCTAAGCTGATCGCTGTGTAAAGCACTTTAAGTGAACAACACTCCTCCCTTCAACTAAAAATTAGGGCCACCTTGTCACTGCGTCTCTCAAAAAACTTCTATTGTCAGACTGAACACCAAGGGAGGCGGGGAAGTGGTGAGTTGCCTTAGACACTGCTTGCCAGGTATAAGGCAGGCTCCAGACTGGGAGTTCATCCCAGTGAAAGCCAATCTCCCAGGAATTGTTTATGACCTTAGCCTGTGCTAACTCTGCAGAGAAAGTGCCAGAAGATAAGTTGAGGATCAGAGCAGAGAAGTATCATCTTTTGAGTTCATTTTCTGTTGCTTCTTGTCACTATTTAAAAAGAAGTGAGTCAGTGGACGGTGTAAAGGAAAACTCAGCCGCAGAGAAATGTGATACACCCCAGTGAATGAGGAAGGGACTTTTGCTTTTGTTTTCCTTCAGACTTAATGACAGGCTGCTGCTTCTCCGTGGTTTGTTCGGGGCTGTCTCCCTGACCTTAACCTCAGGGCGCCCACACAAATAGCCTAGGGCTCCTCTTTCATTAGGCAGCAGGGAGGGGGGGACACCCCTATGGGCCTCTCGGGCACATCCCTGGCTGTGCCCCAGAGCCCCCCAACCCCAGCTCTAGCTCCATGAGACTGCAAAGGTTCAATAAGCTTGGGGATTCGCAGTGTCTTTCCAAATTGTATTTCCTTGAAAAGGTGCCCTCAGCTGGGAGGAAGGGCACTCCAGCCGAGGGCCACGTGTGTACCCAGGAGCTCCGGGACCCCAGCTGCTGGGCCCTCCCCTTGACGGCTCTTAGAGAGCCACACGGAGAGCTCTGGGGAAGGGCTGGGTCTTCCTCCACTCTGTCTAAAATGCGCTGGCCGTAGGCCACCTCGGATACAGCGCTGAGGACATCGGCTGCTAACTCGTTCTGAGAGAACTTTCTGGAAGCATGGCTTCTGCGTGGGAGGGGAGATCCCAGGACCCTAAAGACCATCAGTGAGACAGCACAATTTCTAAATGCGCTGGGCTGACTTCCTGTGCAGCCTTCAGCTCACATCCAAGGTATCTGCAACCAGGCAATCAGAACTGGGGTGATTGCTTTTTATCCCCATGATCAGAATGGCTACTGCAGACTCCTCTCTTAAGGCTGCCTTTTTCCTATCCAAGTCCTTCAGAAACAGTGTCTCTTTTGTAAGTTGATGGGCTTACTTATTGGAGGGTAGAGGTGTCCCAGGGGAAACAGCCACTATCCCTCCCCAGCCTGCCACCCACAGCCTTGCAGGGGGTCCTATGCCTTCCAGGAATGTTAGGGAGTAAGGTGGGAGGACTTCCAGGAAGGCTGGGTCAGGCTGTGTTTTCCTCGAGAACAGGAAATTTCCCAAGAAAGGAGCCCAAGGCCAAGACTGAGGGGCCAGCAGGTAAGGCAGTCCATGAGCCACACCAGTCCGCCGCTGGCTGCACTCCTGCAGTGAGTGAGACTGGTTCCAGCAGCGCCTCCACAGTGGGATTTCTATGTATGTGTTTCAATGTCCAAACCCTGCCCTCCTTGATTAAAATTGATTCCTAGGTATTTTTTTCTTTTGGATGCTGTGTAAGTGTATCTGTTTTCTTAATGTTTTTTTGGATTGTTCATTACTATTGTACAGAAATACAACTTTAAAATTCAGTTTTGTTGAATTTGCTTATTCAAACAGATTTTTTGCAGAGGTGTGGATTCTTTAGGGTTTTAATACATAAGATCATGTCATCTGCAAACAGAGATAGTTTTACTTCTTCCTTTTCCATTCGGATGTCTTTTCTTTCTTTCCCTTGCCTAATTGTTCTGGCAAGAACTTGAGTATTCTGTTGAACTGAAAGCTGACATCTTTGTCTTATTCCTTATCTTCAGGGAAGCATTAAACCTTTTACTGTTGACAGCGTCGCTGGTTTTTGTACATGGCCTTTTTTGTGTTGAGGAAGTTCCCTTCCAATCCTAATTTGTCATTGTTGTTTAGTGGCTAAATTGTGCCCGACTCTTTGTGATCCCATTGACTGTAGCCCACCAGGCTCCACTATCCAATCAGATTTCCCAGGCAAGGATACTGGAGAAGGTTGCCATTTCCATCTCCAGGTGGTCTTCCCTACTTAGGGATCAAATTCATGTCTCCTGCATTGGCAGGAGGATTCTTTACCAATGAGCCACCAAATCCTGATTTACCGAGTGCTTTAATCATGAAAGGATGTTGATTTTTTTTTAGAATGCTTTTTATGTATCTATTGACATGATTTTATCCCTTCATTCTATTAACATGGCTTGATTTTTCAGTTGTTGAACAACCCTTGCCTTCCTAGGAGAAATCTCACTTGGTTTTGCTGCGGTGGGCAGGCTGTTCCATGGGATCAGCATGTCCAGACGGCTGAAGTGGAGGACCCCAGTGTCAAGGAGGCAGCCCTAGGCTCTGGCACACCCACCAGTACCCAGAGAATGGGCAGAAAGCAATGAGCAACGCACCTCGGCCCTGACCACCTGAGCCAGCCAGCATCCTGGGCAGTATGGCACCAGTCCTGGAAAGGAAAGATAAGCCCTGCCAGCATTGGTGAGAAGGAGATCAGCGCTGATTCACATCACAAGGGACAGACAGCTCTCCTCAAATGCTGTCCCAAGTCCACTCTGGCTGTCAGAAATTCAACAAATATGCTAAAGATCAGAAGGGAACATAAGTGAATTATTTATAATTTACAAGGAAGACTAAAAGTATCTGCAGATTATTTAAATTTTGGTTTATAGCTTTAAAATGATTCCCTAAAACTTGAAGTTAACTCAGTAAATATATTATCACTTTAGTAGCTACAAAATACAATAAGCTATTGATACAACACAAATTCACAGGCAGTGGTAGTTGACAGGGAAACAGCAGTATCGAGATCTCAAGATAGTTTTTTATATTATTTACCTGCTTTGTGAAAAGAGTATGACTAGCTGGCATTTGGACCGCAATATACATACAAATCAGGTCAGCTTTTTGGAAAATGACAGTCCGTCAGCATGGTAAGGAACATCGCTCTGTAGGATTCACCTCCCAACCCACAACAAATTAAATTGATTGTGATAAAGCCAAACGAAGAAAAGTAAAAGGCAAGATGGCAGCAGTTGAAAAACACATCTTTCAAGACCTCACTGTTGAGGTTCTGAAAACAAAGCCTGCTTCCTCCACAGTGCTGGGTTTCTCTCTGCACCATCGGTGTGTGTACGAGGAGCTTGGCAGCCATGCATGAGAGCCAGGCGTCTTAGGAGGACCCCAGACCCCAGTCCTTGCAAAGGCTAACATCAGACTATTTTATATGTAAATGTCAAAGGTTTGGAACCCAAATCATTCAGATTGCCAATGTTTTGCCCACAGCCAAACGTTAAAAAATGAAGTTGGCATAACCAGGCGTTCTTCTTCCAGAAAGTGACTTGCATTTTTAATGAGTTTATAACCAAGAGGGAAAGCCAGTGGTGATCTGGGGCCAGCTAGGACTGGCTTACGAAAACCAATTGTTAATCTTTCAAGAATTTTTGAAAGCCAGTTGTGAAACCGCTTTTATCAAAATCAGAATCATATCAACTTATAATTAGATTATATAATGCACAAAAGTAACAAATATTCAAAACTCCTCAATTGCCAATTATTTTACCACATTTCATGACACGTTGGCAGCTTGAAAGAGGACTTGGAGGGAGGATTTACATCATGGTAATTGGCAAAGTCTAAAATCAAGGTCTTCCTGCTTGCCCCACTACCACCCCAGGGAGGGGACAGGATGTTAAACTCTTTCTGTCCCACCCCTAGGGCCTCCTGCATGCAGTTAATGGAGCCCACAGTTCTGGCTGGGAAGACAAGCCTTTTAGGCAAATTTCTCCTGGTAATTCTAACTTTCGGGAAGTTTCCACAAGAGAGGCTGCTTCTTAATTCTTCAGGGAAGTGCTCAGACCCTCTCATCTGCAAGTGTGTCACAGTGTAGAAAGGGCACTCAATCCTACCGTCATTTTATGATTCTCACAGCAATCTAAAAATGTGATCAAAGGAGGATTCTTTCTCCATTAACATGAAAAAAACAGCCTCTGTGCAGTTGGTGGGTTTCTTGGGTTCACACAGCCTGTGGGAGGGGAATCAGATGGATACATTTTATCTTAAAAAAAAAAAAAAAGAATTAAACAAACATAAGGTCCAGGACCATCATACTCTGGTAGAAATATAGATTGAAACAATGTTCTGGTAATATGCAGCAACAACTTTAAACCTGTGATACCCTCTCTCTCAGCAATCCCGCTTCTAGAAATTTATCTTTAAGGAAATTAACAGTATGCCGAGATTTTTCTGACCTATTTTCAATACAGCACTATTTTTACTCACAAATTCAGAAGCAACCAGTGTCCCAGGAAAGGAATTTTGGTTGATTGGGTTGCACCCTTGACACCTGAGAATTTGTTAGAAATGAAGATTCTTGGGTTCAACCCCAGTACATCCAGGCCTCTGGGTTTAAATAAATCCTCCGTGTGACTGATTTGAGTTTGAGAACCCCTGGGTTGAATAAAATATGGGATAACTAAACAAAGAGATGCCATGCTGTTCCTGAAGAACTTGGGAAAATATGTTCACAATATATAAGTACAGCCATATATAACTGACCCTTGAACAACTCTGGTGGTTGGGGTACCCATCCTCAACACAGCTGAAACAGGAATATAACTTCTAGTATCCAAGGTTCCTCATCCACGAATTCAACCTACTGTTGTACTTACTATGAAAAAAACCCACGTGTACGTGGACTTGCGAAGTTCAAACCCGGGTTGTTCAGGGTCCACTGTACCGTACAAACCCAGTTATGGAAACCTAGCACATATGTATATGTATAACTGACTGGCTGACATGCTCAGGTGTGTAAAGTTGAGAACGATAAACACCAAAAAGTGAGCAGCATTTATCTTTGGAAAAGGAGTTCCCCCATCCTTTTATTTATCCTTGTTTTTTTTTTAAATTTTTGTACAATAAACATGTAAGAAAATAAGCAAAATTTAGTTGCTGAGTTGTGTCTGACTGTTTGTAATCCCATGGTCTGTAGCCCATGAGCTCCTCTGTCCATGGGATTTCCCACTGGAGTAGGTATTGCCATTTCCTTCTTTAGGGGAACCTTCTGGATCCAGGGATTGAACCCATGTCTGCTGCATTAGCAGGCATATTCTTTAGCACAGCCACCATGGAAGCCCAAGCAATAAATTACCTCTAGTTTTATTTAAATACTACTGAATTTTTAAAATACAAACATATATATACACATACAAACCCAAGATTTTGTAAAACTCCATGCCTCCTGCCCCTCCATCCTGGGGATGCTTCATATCAGGTCCTACAGACACATCCCTCAGCCCAGGACCCAGGACAGATGTCAGAAGGCAGCATTTGGCTCACTGGGTGCAGGACGCAGGTCTGGGGTGAAGAGCAGAACTCTGCTCTGTCTCAGTTCAGTCCAGTCCAGTCGCTCAGCCGTGCTCAACTCCTTGTGACCCCACAGACGGCAGCACGCCAGGCCTCCCTGTCCATCACCAACTCCCGCAGCTCACTCAGACTCATGTCCATTGAGCCGGTGATGCCCTCCAGCCAGCTCACCCCTGTCTCATTCGGCCCTGTCTACACAGGGTTAAAACATAGACTGGTTAGAGAGAAGCCGTGGGAAAGGCATGACATTTGTTTGCAGGGAAACATAAACAAGGACAAATGAAGACAGAAAAGTGGTCCAGAGAGAGGCTGATCAAAGCCAGCTGGGCA
>SJXQ01003273.1:47160-75130 GCA_006408695.1 Aepyceros melampus | reverse complement strand
CTGCCCAAAGAAGCCAGCCTGGGGAAATGGAGCTTCGGCACTTTGGCATGGGAATTAGCTGTTCCAGTTACCTGGATGGGAGGAAGCACCACCCAGATTCCGTCTTCTCAGCTCCAAGTTCATATACAGAAAAGAATCCACGTCTATCTACCACCAGCCACAGGCCAGGTACAAAGCAAAGCATTTCATCACGTCATTTGATCCCTGTGATGGTCCTGGAGAGCCCTCACCCGCCTCCACTCCTGCCCTTTGCCCATCTAACTTGCCCAGGGTCAAGTAGCTCCTGAATTGTGGACCAGCTATCCAAACCAGAACCTATGTCCATCTGTGGAGTGCAGGCTTTCCCCATCACCACAAGCCAGGTGACCGCCTGCGTGCTTCCAGAGTTCTCACCATGTCCCTTCCTGCCCCCTCTGGACACCAGCCCCAGTCCACCGCTCTTCCATCCACCACCATCCACCAGCTCTGAGCATCTGAGCCCCTTAGAGAGCTGAGCCCTGGCCTTGGTATCATTTCTTGAAATGGCACATATCTTGTAATGAACACGTAATGATACATATCTTGTAAAGAAATGATTACATATCTTGTACCTCATGTGAAGAGTTGACTCATTGGAACAGACCCTGATGCTGGGAGGGATTGGGGGCAGGGGGAGAAGGGGACGACCGAGGATGAGATGGCTGGATGGCATCACGGACTCGATAGACATGAGTCTGAGTGAACTCCGGGAGTTGGTGATGCACAGGGAGGCCTGGCGTGCTGCGATTCATGGGGTCGCAAAGAGTTGGACATGACTGAGCAACTGAACTGAACTGAACTGAACTGAAAGGTTAAGGCAGCTTTGCAATGTTTCTTTTCAACCATGCCAGGCAAATGCTCAGAAGTAGTGTAAATTATCATTAATTTGAAGAAATATTTCCCTTTGAAAGACAAAATGGCTCACCGATTTCATGAATGATAGCTGAAGCTTAGAAGTTACACTGAAGTTTTCTCCCTAGTCCTTGGCCTAAATCTGATCTTTTATTCCTTCTCCTCATTGCTATCAGAGCAAAGACACAGAGCACCCCCCCAGCAGGAGGCGGTGGAGGGGTTCCCTCAAGACCAAACAATGTCCGAGAGCGTAACCAGCCCCCGGCTGCAGGGCCCAGGTGTCGGCCACGTGCTGGCACCACCCTGCTCCTCCTCTCCCTCCTCACCCCTTTCCTCATCTAGGTGAGTCATTGCCACCCTCCAAATGAGCTGAAGCTGATGAATGGAGACAATCTCAGCCTGCTTGAGGTCAAATCCATCTTGACTGGCGCCCATTATTCCTTATGGGGACTTCAAGGGTTTTGCATGACTCAGCTTCTGATAAAGCTTCTTTAGATATTATTTCCACTCTAAGGAGTTTCATTCACACAGGAAAAACTCTTTTTTTTTAAAGGGCAGACTCCCTTCCTGTCATTCTGCTCACCTCCCCTTCTAGGGGAATGGAGTTAGCCCCTTTTGCCCAGACTTTCTTAGGAGGGGCTGCTGCTGCTAAGTCGCTTCAGTCGTATCCGACTCTGTGCGACCCCATAGATGGCAGCCCACCAGGCTCCCCCGTCCCTGGTCTCCAGGCAAGAACACTGGAGCAGGTGACTTGCAATTGAGGTGCACAAAACCTTCTATATGGTCCTCTGCACCACTGATGGTTTTCTCAGGGCTGAGCCATTAGAAATGCTGGATCACCATGACAGCTGGGAGTGTCTGGGTCATGTGGCTGTTGTCTCACCAGAGAATCCTGTACTGATTGAAGGCCAGTCCATCAGTTCATCCAACTGATGGAAATAACAGCCATTATGTCAAGGCGAATTACTCCTCCCAAACTAGAGGAGAGACATCCGTGTAGCCTTGCCCCTCCTTTGCTTATTCTACTGCTCCTGACTTTATTTTTCTGGTCTCCAAAATCACTGCAGAGAGTGACTGCAGCCATGAAATTAAAAGGCGCTTACTCCTTAGAAGGAAAGTTATGACCAACCTAGATAGCATATTAAAAAGCAGAGACATTACTTTGCCAACAAAGGTCCATCTAGTCAAGGCTATGGTTTTTCCAGTGGTCGGTATGGATGTCAGAGTTGGACTATAAAGAAAGCTGAGTGCCAAAGAATTGATGCTTTTGAACTGTGGTGTTGGAGAAAACTCTTGAGAGTCCCTTGGACTGCAAGGAGATCCAACCAGTCCATCCTAAAGGAGGTCAGTCTTGGGTGTTCATTGGAAGGACTGATGTTGAAGCTGAAACTCCCCATACTTTGGCCACCTGATGCAAAGAGCTGACTCATTTGAAAAGACCCTGATGCTGGGAAAGATTGGGGCAGGAGGAGAAGGGGACAACAGAAGATGGCTGGATGGCATCACAAACTCAACGGACATGGGTTTGGGTGGACTCTGGGAGTTGGTAATGGACAGGGAGGCCTGGCGTGCTATGGTTCATGGGATCGCAAAGAGTCAGACACGACTGAGCGACTGAACTGAACTGAACTGACACCCACAGGTACCCCCGGCCTGACTCAGCCTGCGCCCCCAGCTGTCCTCACAGCATCCCCACCCTCTGCCTCACCAAGCAATGGGCTGTCCTGTCCCCTCTAATTGTTTTTACCATGTTGCTCCCTTTTGGATAAAGTGGTCTTACAGTTTATTCCATCAGCTTCCCTCCCTGAGGATTTCCCAAGACCACTGGAGGCCACCCACTCAGCCTGGCAGAAGCAGCGCTTATTTCCCTTACTCTTGCCCATGGCCATCTGGCACTGGAGCCAAGTCTGAGGTGCAAACTAGGTTGAGGAGTCCAGAGAGGGATGTACTTTCCTTATAATATCTGGGTCCAGCAACCTTGGAGACCAGGCTTCTCACTATACTGGCGGATAATATCATTATCCGTAATACTGTTCCTCAGGCCATTTTCACACTGGTCATGCCACCTACGCCTTGCAGTTTTAGGAATAAAAATTGCATCTGCCCCAGAGACAGTCCTATGTCTCTCCCAGAGCGTACACACAAGCAGTCCATTCTCACTCTTCCCTCCTCCTCCTCCTCCCGTTGCTGCTTCTTTTTCTCCTTTAGAGCTGACTCACTGGAAAAGACCCTATGCTGGGAAAGACTGAGGGCAGGAGGAGACGGGGACCACAGAGGATGAGATGGCTGGATGGCATCACCGACTCAATGGACATGAGTCTGAGTGAACTCCGGGAGTTGGTGATGGACAGGGAAGCCTGGCGTGCTGCAGTCCATGGGGTCGCAGAGAGTCGGCCACGACTGAGTGACTGAACTGAAGGCTTATAATTCTTTAGATGTTTTCTATCCCTCCACTGTTTTTTTATTCTAGGGCTTCTTCCTGAATTTACATTATGCAAATTCAATAATATATTTTTCTAATATCATTGTTGAGAGCTAATCAATATTTTATATTATGTCCCTGAACAACTTAATGCTTTTATACCTGTCATTTCTCTTTCTCCCACACAACCTCCCATATTGAGATCATGTGAGATTTTAATGTATTATAATGGCACCACAATTTGTAAAAATAACAGTTGCTCATGTAAACTTACGTATGAATTTTGCTGGTTCCTTTGCTCACTGACACTTCTTTTATCCCACGCATTCCTCTTAAATTCATTTTTCATTTTGCTGAAGTCCATCTTCTGGTCAATGTGTTTTCCAGAAAGAATCTTGGGAGTAGTAAATTCTCTGATTTTTTGTATTTGTTTTTTCGCTTGATTGATAGTCTGTTTAGGGGTAGAATACCATGGTGCATAATCATATCCCCTGAGAATTTTGAAGCTATTGGTTCTTTATCTTCTTTCATTCAGTTCCACCAACAAAGAGTCTAGTTTCTCTCACAGTCTCATATTTTGATGGGCCGTTTGCTTCTCTTTGTTCCTGATGCTCTCAAGTGCACTTTGGTTCTGCCGTATAGAGATGGCTTGCATATGTCTCACGACGCGCTTCCTTTCAAGCTGTTGTCTAGTCCCTTTCTGCAATTCTGCTCACCTTTATTCTCTCTCTTTGGATGTGTCTTTGTTTTCGTTCTATTTGCTCGTTCATCCCAGAACACCTAACAAATGAACACTAGGACTTCTGGGGTCTTCCCATGCCCCTGAACTTCTTTTCACGTATTCACTTACTGTCTTTCTGAAACTGGCTTTGTGAAAGAGAAATTAGACGTCACATATCCAGACAGCCAACTGGCAGCATACAGTGTGTCCAAGTATCAGGACACTGTGCATCGGGAACTGACTTTTCCTGACCCCCTTCCTGTGCAGCCTGCCCCCACGCACAGTGATTGCTTTGCCCTTTCTTCACTTTGTCCTGGTCTTTTATCCTCCTGGGTATTGGCATCACCAGAGCCAGTGAAAGTCGCTTAGTCGTGTCCGACTCTTTGTGACTCCATGGACTACACAGTCTGTGGAATTCTCCAGGCCTGAATACTGGAGTGGGCAGCCTTTCCCTTCTCCAGGGAATCTTCCCAACCCAGGCATCAAAGCAGGTCTCCCATATTGCAGTTGGATTCTTTATCAGCTGAGCCACAAGGGAAGCAGGTATTGGCATAGTAGGTTCCAAAATGGTCTGCCCTCCTCCCTGACTCATAAACTCCTCATGTCCAGGCGTGAGTGACTTCACTGCACTTTGCACACACAGCCTGGGAGAGACCTATTTGTCATCCATTGATAACATCCATGTGAAATGTCATATTTTTGAAGGATGCTTAATTTATCTGACAAGCCCTGGGATTATGACAAATAACTCAGAAGAGAACCAATCAGCAGCTGGGCCCTGAGCACAGGCTGGCCCAGGCCCTTCTAGAATTCACATCACAGGTACCACCCCTTGGCTTGCATCTTCAGCTCAGCTCAGCTTCCCTCTGTCTAAACAACCCCTCTGCACATTCCACCTCACTGTTAAAGAGCCTTACAGCTCCTCCAGGCCAATTCTTCCCTGCTCTTCTCATAGATCTTGGAGCACATTCTAGAACAGTCTCTGACATGTGTGCTTTTAACCCCAGTTTACAAGCTTGAACTCCCATAAGAACATGGGATTCACTCTCTCTCCAAGTGCAGCCCATCTTTTGGCTCACCAAGAGCCGACCCCAGAAACCCGAGAGCTGCTGCAGACCCTTCCTAAGGTTAGCCTCCTGAGGCTTCCTTCCACATCCTTCTCCATGGCACCAGACTCTGGGACTGAGGCTGAGCCACTCTTTCCTTCACACCCAAATCTACCATGGCACCAGACTCTGGGACTGAGGCTGAGTCACTCTTTCTTCCACACCCAAATCTACGTCTGCAAGCCCTGGGACCCCCACCAGTAAAGCGCATCCCAAACCCATCCATCCTCTGCATCTTTGCTGCTGACACTCCAACCCCAGCCACGCTAACCTCTTGCTTAGACTGGGGCAAGGACCAAGCAGGACTCTAGAGCCTGTAGAGTGATATTCATGTGTCACGACTCATTTGAAGATCAGAATAACTCCAATACTTTCATCTCCATCTGTTTAACTTGTTTATCTACCTCTCGGCTATTTCCAAATTTGGATGGTGAAAAGGGCTGTTTTTCACTTACTTATTCAAACACCCATACATTCTATGATAGAATATAATTCCACCATATGCATACTTCTAACACACTTAGAAGGATATATGCACATATTTATTTTATTTTTATGCTTATTTTAATTTATCGATTCCATGTAAAATACATTTTTAGCTTGAAGATCTAGAGATTGCTGTCTGCATGTTGGGTCGCTGAGTCATGTCTGACTCTCCGTGACCTCGTGGACCATAGCCGGCCAGGCTCCTTTGCCTATGGGCTTATTCTGGCAAGAACACTGGAGAGGGTTGCCATTTCTTCCTCCAGGGGATCTTCCTGACCCAGGCGTAGAACCTGTGTCCCCTGTAGCTCCTGCATTGGCAGGAGAATTTTTTAACCACTGAGGCATCTGAGAAGCCCACAGAGATGGATGCATATTTGTAGTTTGCTGATTTTGCCGGATAACTCTCTCCTGTCTCACCTTCTCCTCCAGGTACTGAGTCACAGAGGCAGCGAACCTCAGCTCTGCTTCAGATCCTGCCTGGCTGCTGAGATCTGCAGCTCACTCCACCCGCAGGCATTTGAGTCTCATCTGTCGCTTCTCCTTTGGGCAGGATGTTCTGCCCGTGAGATGGGCTGTCTGGGGTCTGCATGTGTTCTGGGGGACTCAGAGCCTACTGGGCTGGGAGGGCAGGGTTTATCCTAGTCCTTGGCCTCTGGTCCCAAACCACAGCATAGGACAGGAGAAATGGCTCTCACTCAGGACATTGGGCCTACAGACACGATGACTTCTTGTGGCTGCTTCAAAAACACATCTAAGAGTTTCTGCCCATTGGCACCTCTATTCCCAGGAGCTGCTCCCATGAGGAGGGGCTGTCAAAAACGGCTTCCAGTAGGACTGCTACAGAAGGAAGTCACTGAGCTTGGAATTGGGGTATAAGCCAAGGAAGCCAATTGCCTGGAACCCCCAACCCATCTGCTTCCCACAGCATGTCTGCCTTTAGAAGACGAGGAGAGAGCACCAGTCTTCAGCACACTTCTCTGTGTTCCTCACACAGGACACTCTGGGTGGGACTCAGACAGAACTAGAGGCTGGGAGTGGTGCTGGGAAAATATGTCATGGTGTGGGGTGAGGGAAAGGACCCGACATTCTATTGAGTTTATCGATATTACAATGATTACTGAGAATCTAGAAGCATTCCCCTTCAGTTCCCAACCAGCTGTCTTAATTAAAATGCTGCTAAAAGAAGCAAATCAATTATCAGATACCTTACAAGATGGTTTATTCTAACACACAGAAAATTGCTTATGAGGATCGCATTACCGCTTTAGGTTATCAGTTAGCCAAGGCTGCTAATGAACTACATTGTTATCAAGTCAGATAAAAGATGCCCTGGGAGTTCAGGCAAATTATTACAACTCAACGCTTTGTTTTGAAATATAACTCATCTTTTACCACACACAAGGTGAGTGACCTAATCTAAGGAGAACCAGTCCATGTAGCCACCTGGATTTCTATTGAGTGAAAAGGCAAAGAGGATTCCTTAACGCAGCCCAGGAACCCAGGGTTAATATTAAGGGGAGAGAAATGTGAGTGGGGCCTGGGTCATGCAGCCTTGGCTTTCTGTCTCTTCCAGCTGTGTCCCCCAGATGAGGTACGGACATTGTCATAGTCACACAAAATAATCCTATAAGCATAACAATAATCCCGTGCTTTGTGGTATAGCTCACTACAAGCCACGGCAGCTGCTTTCTCTTTTCATCCTTTCTTGGTACCGTCCTTTGAAAGCTGCAGCGCTGCGGGGCCTTCCACAGCTGTCAGACTCCTTTCTCCCACTCCAGCCCAGCCTGCACTCCTTCTTTTGGAAGGTCTCCCAGTCATTTATAGACATGGAGCCTGCCCCAAGGTTTTCACCTCTCAGTTCCCTTGAATGCTGACAGATGGATTCTTCTGACAGCTGAGAAGTTGAGGCCAGCAGTTTTGGACAAGGCTGTTCACCTCTTGGTAGACTGTGGTGCTAAAGAAGCTGTGTCTTGAGTTCGGTTCTCATCCCATGAGCCGCTTGCTACTGGTAGGATCCAGGGACACAAGGTCGTCATGAAGCGTGAACAGCTCTGACACTGGAAACAAGGACAGGCAGTGAGCGCGCATCGACGCCCAAACTTCCTTACTGCTGGAAAGAGTGCTCTTACGTCCCTTATGCAGCCAGCTCCTTGCAGAAGAGAAGCACTGTTTTCTTTCAGGACAGAGGCACTGTAGATTCCACAAGTCTATTTGCTCTGTATTTTGAGTTCTGTGTGAAGGTCCATCACCAGCTTTGGATGCTCAAATTCAAGCTGTCTCCAATGAGTAGCTGCCCAGAGTGCCCTCCTGAAGAGGCTGCTCACTCAGAGCTCAATCACAGGTGCATTTCTGGAAAGAAAAAGAGCCATCTGGAAGATTCATTAATACCCAGACCTGAGCTAGGCACCAAAAGAAAGAGAAAGAGACTTTTGGAGACTCTAGGATTATTAGTGGCTGCCTAAATCCAATTTTCCACCACATCCTCCAAAATCATACAGATCAACAAGGAGAGAAGCAAAAAAGTGAAGCAGTAGCAAGGGTGCCTCTATGTCCTCGTTTTCCTGGGACCATCCCAGAGAATGTCTCCTGAGGATAAGTTAATGCCTGTAATGCTGGAAAGTCTTTTAACCAAATCCCACACAAATTCCTGGGGTGGGGTGGGGGGAAGACCTAGCAAAATAGGAACTGGTGCGGTTCCTTAAGGTGGTAAAACATGTGTACTTTAGCCCTAAATCTAACATCTTACTCAATGAAAACCACTAGAGGATTTCCCACAAAGGTCAGGCAAAAGACATATATACTCATTGTTTCCACTATTATTTAACCCTGGTGATTTTAGCCAATGCAATCAGAGAGGAGAAAACAATTAGAGGCTTATTGGAAGAGAAGATCTACAATTTGGCAGAGGACATAATATGATGAAAACTCAAGGAGATCAAGAATAAAACAGAAAAAAACAATAAAAGCATTCAGTACGTCCGCTGCTATCATGTTAATATCCCAAATCAATGGCCAAGTAGGAGACATGATGGGAAACTCCATTTACTAAAGCAACAAAAACATGAAATATTTAGAATAAACTTAATAAGAAATGTGAAAAATCCATAAGAGTAAAATCTGAAAACTCTCCTGAGACACACAAAAACAGACTTGTAAAAAGCATATATTTGTGTCAGTGAAGGATAATATCCTCAAAAAGTCAATTGTCTTCAATTTAATGTGTAAACGTAATGCAACTCCAATAAAAATAGCAAGATACTTATTTCTGTAGCTAGATTCTGAAGGTGATTGCAAGGTTTATATGGAAAACAAATACACAGAAATAGCTTGACTGGAATAGCAAGGTGTGTGGGGACCAGCCATACCGGGTCATACATGAAGTCACCACAAGAAAGAGTGTGATAATGGCACACGAATAATCACAAACACCACCGGAGAATAACATGAAGTCTAGAAACAGTCCAACTATATGTGAACATTTTGAACATGATAAAGGTGACAAATAAAATACTGGAGAAAATGCAGTGATTTTGAAAAATGATATTAAGATAACTAGATTGCCATTTGGGAAAAAGATATAATTGGATCATATCTCATACCATGCACCATACCAGGTGAATCAGAGCTCCGATAAAAATAAATAAGAACCAGAACAATATACATATGCATATATAAACATTTATCCATTTTTTAAAAATTGTACATTAAACATATGTTTGTAAAAGGAACACAGGGAAGATAAAACAGGAACTGTTGAAATTAATTACCTCAAAGCAGTGGGTAGGAGCAGGGTGGAGTGGACAGGAGAGCAGACGTCTCTAAGTTTACCTATTTACGTGTTTTTAGTTTAAAACTATACATGTGTTTCACATACTCAAAAAGTAAAATTAAAATACAAAGATTAAGAAATTAAACAAAAACCAGCATATACACTGAAACAAATATCTCTAACTATATATCAAATTGATAGCATAACCACACTGAGAAAATCATTAATTCAACTTGAACCCAATGCTCTGTACACATGGAGGGCTAAATTCTAAGAACAAAGAACAGCAAAGAAGTTTTTAAGTGAGTTTGTAGTTGTACAGTATTGTAATTCTTGAAGTATGTATTTTGTGTGTATTATAGGATAAAGCAAATGGATAAAATATTTATATGGTTGGGAACCAGGGCTTTCACTTTGGAGGAGGCAAAATAGAAATATGGAATGAGGAAACCTTAAGAAGACTGATGCTGAGCCTACTGGTAAATACGCACGTGAAAGGTCTCCAAGTGACGATGCCTCGGTAGCCATAAGCACCCACTGTGCTCAGATCTTGGTTTCTAAAAACTACTCCATGTTAAAGAAAAGCAGGAGGGTGGAGGAGGGGGTAGGAAAACCTGGGTCTCGGGGAAATGCGTGATTCCAAGTCTGAGCAGGAACAGTGTCAGGAGAGCCTGGAACATTGTGTAATTTCAGAAGCCTATGAAATTCTTAGTGACTCCAGGAATCCGGTCTAAAGCCACCAAGAATTGATTTGTACTGATAACTTGGGATAGTTTAAACATCAAAAAGACTCATGACGGTGATGAATTATAATGCATTGAAGTCCTTAGGAATAATGTTCAAGAAATAAGAGAAGAATGCCAGCTATTAAATGTAGAAGGATGCTGGAATTAGAAACTCAGTACTTTGTGACCCTCAATGCAAGAACTATTCAAACACAGGCCGCAAACAGATGTAAAACCATTGGGTGAAGAATTACTTGGGTCAGGATGTTCCCACCGTCTCAAAGTCCCATCCCTTAGATTATTTACTCATTGCAAACGCGAGATTTTCTCTCTACCAGGAGATCTAGTTGTCACTTCCTTAGCCAAGCAGTTAAAAGCAGTGTCACTGACAGAGAGCCTGGAGTCATGTGACTCCTGAGCAGCTCACAGAAAGATATGTACCCAATATCACCTCTGCAGTGATCATGACAAGATTCTCCATCTGAACCTGCTCAGGAGGAAACAGACAAATCCAGGAAACAGACCACGATGCAGGAAGCTTGAGTCCTTCAAGGCTGGCAGTGCCGTGGGGAGAGAAAGCAACATCGAGAAAAACCAGAAGGGGACAAAATCAAGTACAGCGGCTCCTGGCTTGGAAAAATGGAGCTTTAAGAGACACCTGGGAAACAGTCAGAGAATTTTGAATACAGGCTGTGACAGAGATGATACTATTGAATTACTACCCATTCCCATTCATTTCTCACCATTCCTGTCGTGATTATGCAGGAGATACATGATGCGTAAATATTATGATATTTACACAATTTTTTAAGTGAATCAGAAAAAATTATGCATGCAGAGTTAAATCAAACAGAGCAAAATGTTAATTTATGGATCTAGGTGAAGGTTGTAGATGGTTTTATTGCACTGTTCTTTCAACATATCTGTGGCTTTGAAGATTTTTCCAAAAGGACAGTGAGAACACGTGGGTGGTGTACGAGGTGCAGGAAAGCAGGACTAGGGGAAGTGAGTTGTGAAACGACCATTCAGATAAACCTGAAGATGCCTTCCTTCCTGGGAACAGAGCTCCTTTAGCCATAACCTCAGATCCTGTCCCCCCTTCCTGAAAGGCTGCCCTATATGCTCAGGCATTGTCTATTCTGAGACTTCACAGCAGCGTTGAAAATCTGACACCTTGGCAAGCTGATGGCTTGACGACACAAAGAAAATTTTGGATTTTTTTTTTTTTTCCATCAAATGGTTTAAGCTGGCTACAGTTGACTAGCCTCTATCAAAGAGGTGGTCTTGGAAAACCAAATCAAATAAGATAAAAATTTAACCATCTTGCTGTTAAAACCCAGTTTTCTCAGCTCTAATGAGGCAAATGCCCCACAACTTCATTTAAAATCTTGCCAAAGTACTGCCAGATTAGGACTTGCCACAAGTGTCCCAAAGAGATGCTGATTCCTGACCTCACGGCCAGCTGACTTCCGGCCCATGCCTAGCAATCCCCCTCCCATCCTGCAGGGGTCATGCCGGAAAGCCTCCAGCCTGCACAGGACAGGAAAGGGACTGCCTTCCCTCCTTTCGGTATGAGCCATCCCTCACTCTTACAACTCACCTTTCAGAGAAATTGAGGTTTAACCTCAAAACAGAAAGATAGGATGTTTACTAAGTCGTTCCTAGACGACCAAAAGCAGGGGCAAAATTCTGCTGCGGGAGAATGGCTTGCCTGTCCTTTGCGTTTCCATCCTCGGGTCTATTGGCTTCCCGACTAAGCCTGACTCCATCTAGTGTCTGTTTTGGAAACTTGAATTGTGTCTTCCTTCTCAATAGAAGAGCTCTGGTGTGATAATGCTGAGGACAGTTCCCTGCGCATGGTGGGGGAACCCTCATCCAGCCATTAACTCCCAACCTCTCCCCATCTTTCATCTCTTCCTGCCTTCCTCTGCCCGGCCTTCCTCCTGCAGCCTTCACACTCCTTCTCCTGTGCTTCACTCCCACAGTGTTTACTGTGGGGTGACTATGGCAGCCACCTCCCCCGGGTTATGGAAATTTCCTCCTACAGCTCCAGTGGATCAAAATAATTCAGAACATCCAAACGTACAAAAGGGCTTCCTGGTGGCTCAGTGGTCACGAATCCTCCTGCTAATGCAGGAGACGTGGGTTCAGGCCCTGGATTGGGAAGAACTCCTGGAGAAGGAGATATCAATCCACTGGAAATCCCGTGGACAAAGGAACCTGGCGGCTGTGGTCCGCGGGGTCACACAGGAGTCCGACTCAACTGAGCAACTAAGCAGACGCTCCTCCGACCTGACCACAGGGAGGAACGCGAAGCCATGGTAACTGTCCATTCAGCGCTCCTGAACCGGTCAGTGATGCACTGTCACAGCAGCATCTGTGTGTCAGACCTTCCCCACGAGTCATCGCCGCCTGCCACGTGCCCTCCCCCAGCACGCACACAGGCGTGCACAAAGCCCCCGGGATTAAGGAGCGGGCGTTGTGAAATCTTTCCGCTTTGTGAATTCCATGACTAAGAGGTCCCTGAATCAGAGTTTACACCAGTTCTGGGAACTTCCGGGGGCACTGGAGCTTCCAAAGCATGAGGCCTTCATCCAAAGTGTCCCCCAGTGAGTGTGAACTGTTTGGATGATCCAGATAGCATGGCTCGTGGGTGGTTAAGAAGATGACTCTGATAGGACCTCCACCAGCCCACTCGATCATCCTGACACAGGGCCAGGGCAGACCCCTGCAGCCTGCAGCCTGCAGCCACATGCCAGGGTGCCTCAGCCACCCAGTAGAGGGCCCCTGCGACCATGCTGTGGGCAGAGTCCGCTGTCACAGGCACAGCTCACCCATCCAAAACTGACCCCATCCTACGCTTCCCACCACAGAGACGAGCTGGGCCCCAAAGGCAACGCAGACTCTGGGTCTGGGGTTCATCTATACAGTACCAGGTCCCCTCACCCCCACCATCAAGAGCTTCAGGTCCTCAGAGATTATTGACAGACAACATAACATCCGAAGGAGAGCAGAGCCTCAGGAAAGTGAAAGTATTGAGAAAATCCATTTCCAGCTCATCCCCAGGGCATCCCCCTGACTGCAGCGTACCACACATCCATCTCTCCTTCATCCATAGACCCACACATTTCTTCAAGAGATGGTACTTTGTATTTACCAAGCCCCAGGTCCCAGGGAGGAACTAGAGGGGAGGACTGTGCTTTGCATCCTTCTAAAAGCCCACAGTCCATCTCAACTCAGATTCTGCCCTGAATACCGGTCACTCACTGAACATCTCCTCCACGAGGAAGTATCCAGAAGCTTCAGACTCACCATATTCAAAAAAGATAGTCACCAACATATCCCACTCCGCCCAGCCCACTGTCCACCCCTGCTCCACTGCCTGCTTCCCAAAGGGCATCTCCAGCTAGGGCCTCCCCACTCCAACAAATGCTACTGAGTCTTGATTCTGGCCTGCACCTTCACCCCGCCCCAAGAGACTGGCTGCCTCCTTGGTCTCACTCAGGTCCTCATCCCAGAAGGCTTTGCAGTAGCTTGTTGCTGTCTGAGTAAAGAGCATTCCATACGATACAAAGCAGCAAGCGCAAAGGTCCTGAGTTAGGATTATCTTTGGAGGACAAGGGCTCTATACAGAAGAGCAGTGTGGCTGGGTGGCGGCAGGGAAGCTGGCAGCAGAATACATGTAGTTTCCCAGCTGGGGCATGGCAGCAGCCGGGGACATGGTCATGGGGCTGGGCGATCCGCTGGGGGGACTCTGCGCTAGAGATAAGCCAAAGTCTAACCCAACAAGTGCAGAAAAGAGCCCAAGCTTACTTTGACTACTTAATACCCTGTGGGCTCTCCACTCTCATGACACTTGAGGGCTGCCCAAAGGAGGGGAGCGTGAGAAGAGGGAGGCCAGGGTGCATCCTGGTCCCCTAGGAAGCATTTCAAAGTGGGAAGAGGGGCAGGGATGTCAGGCAAGGGCAAGGGATGGGTGAAACAGGAGGGACTATGAGGAGGACACAAGTTGGTAGTGACCTTACCTTGCAGTTCTCTTCTTTAGCGCAATGGTCTCTAAACAGAGAAAGCAGGCTGTTAGGATGAGGGCACAGTGATGGTAGTGCCACTCTCTGTGCCAGGCCAGCAGGAGGGGGTCAGAGCCCACCAGACTCGGGTGATGCTGAGAGGTGCCCGGGGTTGAGGACACTGAGGGGGTGGTCTTGGGCTGAGGGCTCTGCCCCCTCCCCGTTGGCAGCACTGAAGTTCTCTACCTAGTCCCTCCCCGAGCCTCCAGCTCAGCACCGGGGAGACTGCGGTTTCCCTAGAAATAGACCCCCAGCCCCCTGCCAGTTCTTCCCCTTCTCCCTCCCTGAGGATGCTGGGCCCTCTCGCCCGTATGAGGTCTGGGATGCCTCTCAGTGTGCTGAAGAGACTATTTTCTCTTTCCCTTTATTCCTAGGGAGACCAAATCAATGGCAAGTGAACTACGACCAGTTAAGCTCCCTGTGCAGCTGGACACACTGCAAGCCCCCGCATGCAGAGTCTCCTCCTTGCCCTGTCTCCCCTTGGATATCTTTACAGCTAATAATCACAGTTTCAAGAGACATGGTGGGGGTCCTTCCTCCCTATCCTCTGGGGACCGCATTACCATCCCATTAAGCAGCCATATGGGCGACGGATTTTGCAGGTCCCCCCTTGAGAGACAAGGGGTACAAATCCATGCTGTGTTTTGCTACTGAAACTCACTGAGTGCTCGGCATCTACCCAAGGACGCAGATGTCCACAGCTGCGACAGGGTGTGGAGAACCATGCTGGGCGCTCACAAGCCCAGCTCTGCTCGGGTCCTGGGCAGACACTCAGCATCACTCAGGGCAGGGCCTGCCCGATTTATGCGGGAAAGAATGCAACCTGGCCCAGGCCATCAGTGCCGGCCACACCTCCCGCCACCCACCCATGCCAGGAGCAGCCTCACCACTTTCTGGGATTGATTTCATCTCATCACATCATTCGGGCAAAAGAAAAGAAATTTCTCTCAGAAGCCAACTCAGCTCCCTTCTCCATATTTCTCCAAGAAAGCTGATTCTTAAGGATATCAAGAATGATTAAATAGAAAAGTACAGAGAGACAGAAGCCGAGAGAGACAGAGACACAGAGAGGTCACTGAATTTCTTTCGATCCATGATTTTATTCTATTTATAGCCAGCTTTATCCTCAGAGCCTCACACCAGATAACCGGCCAGAGTGTGTCTTGTCTCAGGAACGGGCAGAGCCAGGCCTGAGCATCATGTCTCCTTACCTTTGAAGCCCTCGTTTGCGCTTCTCAGGTCGGAGGAATCGTTATCAAACATGTGCTTCCTCATCACACAGAACTTCAGGGCCAGGAAGCCGGCCGATATGGCGATGCCCACAGCGGTCCCGATGACGGCATACTTGATATCTGGAGGGCAGCGAGGAATTAAACCAGGGGCTTTACTCAGTCTCACCCAGCAAAAGTCTTCCACAGCTCCCTTCACATCAGAATGAAGTCCAAAGTCATGCGCTTGGACCTTTGCATTACACAGTCCAGCTGCTGCGTGCGTGTATGTTCAGTTGCTCAGCTGTCCAACTCTTTTACAGCTTCACGTAATGTAGCCCACCAGGCTCCTGTCCATGGGATTTCCCAGGCAAGAGCACTGGAGTGGGCTGCCATTCCTCCTCCAAGGTATCTTCAGGACCCAGGGGCTGAACCCGCCTCTCCTACGCTGGCAGGCAGATTCTTTGCCACTGAGCCACCTGGGAAGTCCCCACCCACGGAGGCCAGCCTAATTTTCCAGCCTCCTGGGAACGTGCTCCTCCCTACCCCTGCAGCCACGCTGCACCTCCTCCTCCTGGAGCTCCAGCCCTGGCCCCTGCAGCTGTGGGAATCATTCCCAAGTGGCTGGCGGCTCCTTTCTCTGTCTTCTTGCAGCCATCCTCACTTATCCCTGCATCAGTTCGTCCGTGTGTGTGTCGATTGCCTGCTCTGGTGAGTGTGCTGACGGCAAATGAATGAGTCCCTGACTCCATCCTGAGGGGCCTGCAGTCAGCAGCGGAAGACAAGAGCTCACTCGAGTGCCGAGTGACAGGGTGGGCTGATGTGGAAGCTGACAGTCTTCCCAGAGGAGATGACATGGAAGGCATACCATACATGGGGAGCTGAACTCTGGGGTGGAGAGAGGCTGGGATGGGGCAAGTGGAGGGAGGCGCTGGCCAGGGCAAAGCCTGCTATCTGGGGGCTCACGGCTGCAGTGCAGGGCTGCCCATCTCATAGAGAGTGGACAGAGGTGGCCTGATGACTCGTGTCCCCTTGGAGGACAGGCTCTCATTCAGTACCACACCCCCAGGATAAAGCCATGTCAGCCACGCAGACACTGCCCTGGTACCGTGATGACTGGGAGGGAATGGGCACCAGGACGCCCCAGCTGCCCGTGCATTTTGGAGTCCCTGCCCCTGCCCCTCAGCCCTGATCCAGAATCCACTGGGCAGCCACCTACCCGTTTCAGCTCTAGCTGGCTTGCCTGTTGCCAACACTTGAGCGGCACCAACATCTGTAAAGACAAAAGCCCCCAGTTCTGGTCAGAACAGACCTGCTGGCCAAGATCAGGCCGGGCTCTCAGGCCAAAGCCCTGCCCCAGCCATCCGCTCCAGGAGGTCTGGGGAAGTCTGCCGCAGGAAACCTCCTGCTCGGCCACCACACTCTGGAGCAACAGAGGGGGTTCCTGGTTGTCACAGTGTCCGGGAGCTTTGCTGGGAGGTCAGAACCTCTGCCAAAGCAGGAGTGAGAGTGCACTGAGTTCAGTTAAACCAGATCCTTTTAATCCCATTAGAAGACCACTTTTTATTTCATTCATTTTATAAAAGGTATTGATTTTTAGGTTAACAGGTTTTTTTAAGCTGTAAGTTAAACCAGCTCTTTAACATGGTTTCTAAGACCCACACTGGGATCCCTGCCTGCCTCTCTAGTTTCTTCCTCACTCCCAAGAACCCTCTCGCTCTGGCCAGACTGACCAATTGCAGCTCCCTACCCAGGCCGGGACCCGCTGCCCTTGATCTCATCCTTTGCCCAGCTCCGTCTTCTCCCCTATTCCTTCTTTACTTCATCTTGGTTCTGGGTCACTTTCTCCTGACACCCCACGCCTGGCTCAGCTGCCCCTCTGGCTGTACCTACCTTTTGTAACTGACCACACCATTTATTTAAGAACATTACACAGCATTGCTGTGTGCTGGCTACTGTCCCCAGAGCTTCTCAGCTGTTCACCCACTGATGGGTCTTCTGGCTGGTCTTCCCCTAGGCTGAGTGGTGCCCTTCAGTCAGTTCAGTCACTCAGTCGTGTCTGACTGTTTGTGACCCCATGAATCGCAGCACACCGGGCCTCCCTGCGCATCACCAACTCCCGGAGTTCACTCAGACTCACGTCCACTGAGTCCGTGATGCCATGCAGCCATCTCATCCTCGGTCGTCCCCTTCTCCTCCTGCCCCTAATCCCCCCCAGCATCAGAGTCTTTTCCAATGAGTCAACTCTTCACATGAGGTGGCCAAAGTACTGGAGTTTCAGCTTTCAGCATCATTCCTTCCAAAAAAATCCCAGGGCTGATCTCCCTCAGAATGGACTGGCTGGATCTCCTTGCAGTCCAAGGGACTCTCAAGAGTCTTCTCCAACACCACAGTTCAAAAGCATCAATTCTTCTGCGCTCAGCCTTCTTCACAGTCCAACTCTCACATCCATACATGACCACAGGAAAAACCATAGCCTTGACTAGACGGACCTTAGTCAGCAAAGTAATGTCTCTGCTTTTGAATATACTATCTAGGTTGGTCATAACTTTTCTTCCAAGGAGTAAGCGTCTTTTAATTTTATGGCTGCAGTCACCATCTGCAGTGATTTTGGAGCCTCCCCAAATGAAATCTGACACTGTTTCCACTCTTTCCCCATCTATTTCCCATGAAGTGATGGGACCAGATGCCATGATCTTCGTTTTCTGAATGTTGAGCTTTAAGCCAACTTTTTCGCTCTCCTCTTTCAATTTCATCAAGAGGCTTTTTAGCTCTGTGGAGTGCTTAATCCCCAGCATTTGACACAGTGTCTGGCCCGCAGGAGGCATTAACAGACATTCGATGAATGGATGAATGATGATAACAGAGCGTGCTGCAGGGGGACTCACTCTTCTAGCCTAGACTTGAAACCTTAAGATAGGAGATGTGACTCACAAGTTGGACCTTGGTCCCTGACGATGGGCTCTAGAAGAGCTAAGATGGACCCACGGGCCTTGTAAAGGAAAGAGTGCATTAACTGGCCTCTTACTCTGAGGCAGACACTGGGGGTGGCACCTTCTTAATACATTCAATATTCAGAGCGAGAGCTCTGTGAGGCAGGCACTGGCATGCCCACCATTTGCTGAATAGGAGTCCAGCACAAGGATGCGCCCACGGGCCAAAGACAAGCGGGAAGTGGCAGCCGTGCCACCTTAGCCCAAAGCCCCGCGATGCCCTGAGAGCTCAAATCCCAGGCAGCTAGCTGACAGAATGATGCCAGGACCACCAAGACCAAGGACTGGAGGGCGGAGACGCGGGCAGGTGAGTGGTGAGACCCAAACCTGATTCTTGGGCTCAAATTTCCAGGCAAGGCAGAAGTCCCCATTGGTCTTAAAAGGGAGCAGCTGACTTCACTGAGAGGGACCACATCTTCCCCAAATTAGCTCCAAGAGAAGTCCACCTCCTGAGTCCTGACCTCGTGGAGGGCAAACGGTGGCCGGCCACTCGGTCACCAAAGTGACAAGACGTCCATGTGACCACGCTCGGTGCTGCCAGGGGCTGGGCAGACACTCCACAGAGGACATCCTCGCTGAGTGCCCTGATGGGGAGGGGACCATTGTAGTAGACTCTAGGTGTTTTCTGATGGCCTCACCTGGTGATGAAAAAGCTGGAGGACTCTGAAGCAAACGTACACAGCCTTGTTCCAGTCGCTAGTCTTCTTGGAGATCCGGTGACTTCTGTTACTGACGGACCCACGTGGGGCCCATCCACTCACTCACACGCCACAGACACCACAGAGCACAACATGGGCCTGGTCCTATCAGTTCTTGGAAGCCCCCACTGAGCCTCCTTGTTTCCTACATGTATTCTTCACGTTAATCCTGCCACTCTAGCCAGGTTGAAAACCTTTCCGGGAATGGGACAACACCTTGTATTTCACACATGGTAGGCTAGGCTGCTAGAGTCGCTGAACGGAACTGGCTTCTGGGCTGATGCTGGAAACCCTGGGGGCTGATGCTGGAAACCCTGGGGGCTGATGCTGGAAACCCTGACGTGTGAGCTGCATGCTCGCGAGGGGGCCTTTCCAACACCAGTCTACCCACGCGGCCTTCACTGGACGAAGACAAGGGACAGGGAAGGCAGGTGTCCGCGAGTGGGGCCAGGGCCACTCAGGGCCAGCCTCTCCGCCTGCCCGCTCACACACAGACACTTCTCCTGGGTCCCCCCTCAGGGGTCTTCTCCCGGTGGCTATGGCTCTGCATGACCATCACACAGCATGAAATCCTTATATAAGCCTGAAATGAAACTTGAACAAGGAAAGAAGAAAGGACATAGATCAGAAACCGTGGAAAGGTGGGAAGAATCAGAGAGACGCAAGGAGGGACACACATAAGTGCTCTGCCAGAGAAGCTCAGGCTGTGGACGAGCAGGCAGAGAAGGGAAGAGAGAGAGAATGTCTAGCATCCAAGAAAGCCTGGCCCTGGCCTTCCCAGCAGCACCAGGCCCCCAGCCCTCGCCAGGCTGCCCAGCAAATGCATCCTCCTGAACCCTCCACTCTTTCTGCCCCTCCTGGGCAGGGATCCCTGGCTCAGCTCAGCTCCCACTCTCACCCCTACAGGCTCAGGCGCCTTAGACCCCTCCCTCCATGCTCTCTCCTGGGTCCACCCCAAGAGAGGAGGCTGCTCCTAGTCCCTGACCCCAGACAGGTTCCCTGGGCCTCAGGGACTGAGAGAGTGCCCTCCCTGGGGCTGCAGATCAGACGGCCGCAGGCGCCAAGCCCCACGAGTGGGCCACACTGTGCACTCCATCAGCTGTCTCCCATCTCAGTGATTCCTGCTAGCCATCCAGACAGCCACTTGGCGGCAGCCTTTTCCCTCCTCAGGGACGGGAATCCTCCAAGCCACCCTCCTGTGCTCAGCCTCTTGGCCTCGCATGCCAAGAGCCCTTGGTGAGGGCCTGTCAGAACCACACATCGGCCACCCCACCCCCGCCTCCTGCCAAGATCATCACCTCCAGCACTGTAGACCCTTGCAAGCCCCCAGGGACGATGTCCCCTGGCTCTGCAAAGTAGCTGGAGGATGGATTGCTGGTCTGCGAGCATAGCCAGAGGCCTCCTGACTGCTCTGCTTCAGGTCTGTCAGAGACACAAGAGGAAGCCACAGCACATTCTATTTACTGAAAGTCTCTGGGTTCTCACACGCAAACATGAATTGGCAGCTTAGTACCCAGAAAACAGTCCCTCAAAACCCGGGGATAGTTCAAGGGGGCTGAGCAGGGGCTGACTGAACCAAGGCTGGTGTCCCAGGGGGCGTGCGGGGACCCTCTGACTGAGAGATTCACATGGCTGTAGCAGGCACACGCGTGCATGCGTGCTAAGTCGCCTCAGTCGTGTCCAACTCCTTGCAACCCTATGGACTGTAGCCCGCCAGGCTCCTCTGTCCTTGGGACTCTCCAGGCAAGAATACTGGAGTGGGTTGCCATGCCCTCCCCCAGGGGCTCTTCCTGACTGGGGATTGAACCCACGTCGCTCATGTCTCTTGCCTCGGCAGGCACAGGGCTGCCCAAATCCAGCTTGACCGTCACCGCTACACCAGGACCGTCTACACTGAGCCAGGTACAGAGTGCAGGAGCCGAGGTCCCGGGCACAGCTTTTGCTGGTGTGCAGAGTCGGACATGACTTAGGGGCTAAACAGCAGCAGCCGCAGAGCAGAGGATAGGAATGCTGCCTCTAGATGGGCCTGCTGAGGTTCCAGGGCCTCTACCGACACGGTCCCCACGCACGCTCAGGTCCAGCCCGGCACCCCAGCACCCTCACCAAACCACTCCCCTGAGGCTACGCTTGCCCAGAAGATGGTGCTTTTTTCTAAGATGTACTAAGACACTTTTACAGCTCTGAGTCTAGAGTGGCTCTTCCTCCCAGGCCCCCTTTGGACAGGCAACTGACAGAGACCTGACACCCCAGCCCTCCCTGCATAACAGCCAGTGCCCCACCTCCTCTCTGCAGCCATTCCCCCATACAGAGCACAAGCTGCTCTCTGCAAGTGCTTTCCCAACAGGAAGGAATCTCCTGCAAGAGTAAATAGTCCTGAAGCCTGGAGGCTCCCTGAGTCCCCCTCCTCCAGGACTGGGAAGTTAGCCTCAGAGGAGATGGAGGCAAGGCTGCTCCGGGGAGTGACTGGAGGGCACAGGGTGGCCTGCCCCATCTCCACTGGAATCTGACCCTGGGAGCCCATCCCCATCATCCAGACCCCCCGTGCTGCCCACACCTGTTGGGTCCACCCTTCCTGGGAGCTGGCCCTCTTCGCCACCCTTATTTGGGCAGAATCAGGCTGTGTGTTTCCAGTTGTGGGGCAGTGGGCGTGCGTGCACGCAGATGCCGTTCTATAAGTATCGGGACTAAAAATAGGGAGAGGCTGCCCTAAGTGTTTGTCAATTGATGCCTGGCCATTTTCATCTTGAAGCTTAAATATTACAGAATGGCTCCTAACTTTAGATCACATAAATTCCAGTGTTCTCAGATCAAGGAAGGGGTCTCAGATAACTAGAAAAGACATCTCTCCTCTGCTAACAAAGTGCACACATAGGAATGAAGTACTCTTGCCTGGAAAATCCCATGGACGGAGGAGCCTGGGAGGCTGCAGTCCATGGGGTCGCTAAGAGTCAGGCACGACTGAGTGACTTCACTTTCACTTTTCATTTTCATGCATTGGAGAAGGAAATGGCAACCCACTCCAGTGTTCTTGCCTGGAGAATCCCAGGGACGGGGGAGCCTGGTGGGCTGCCGTCTATGGGGTCGCACAGAGTCGGACACGACTGACGCGACTTAGGAGCAGCAGAAGCAGGATTAGGTTTAATCATTAAGTCGTGTCCGACTCCTGCAACGCCATGGACTATACGGCCCACCAGGTTCTTCTGTCCATGGGATTTCCCAGGCACAGTGGGTTGCCATTTTCTTCTCCAGGGGATCTTCCCAACCCAGGGACTGAACTCCGATCTCCTGCACTGCAGGCGGATGCTTACTGGCTGAGCCACCAGGGAGGTCAGGCTGAGGCCAAATCTAAGACAGGTTCTGAGCCCGAGTCCAGCTGTGCCTGAAGCACCTCTTCTTGACTTCTCAGCCAGCTCAGTAAGGAAACACCTCTTTCATCTTATAGTCTAACCTGAGCTAGTGTCACCTGCAAGCATCCTGATGACTTAGGTGGCAGGTCCTTCACACAGCAGAGAGTGCTGGCTGTGAACCAGGAGCTCACGGTGCAGCCGCAGAGAAACCCAACTGTGATCCACCAGCTAAGCAAACCTGTGTGCCTCCAGGCCTTTGCGCAAGCTGCCATTTGACGCAATACCTTTCTCGTCTCCACGGAAAGCTCTTACTTATCCTCCAAGACTTAGCACAAAGCCCCCTCCTCTGGAAGGCCCTGCTCTCTGCCGGCTCAGGATCCCCCTGCAACCTCATTACGCATCTGCCCCTGCTCTGTCTGCACTGTCCTGCAGAATGTTCTAGGGCGTGAAGGACAAACTTTCCTAGCCCCAGTTCCCCCCCAGGCCCAGGATGACAGGTGAGACTCCTCAGTTCCCCCCTAGGCCCAGGATGACAGGTGAGACTCCTCGGAGCTTAGTTTCTCCTCCAGGGAGGTGCAAGAGGAAGGTGAAAGGGGAGAATCTTGAACTGACAGGAAAGTGGCTTGTGTGATAAGATCAAGTTTATAGCACTGAGTGATATAATAAGGGCTCAGGAGGAAGTAAAGTTCAGCCACAGAGAAACAGATCGGGTAACAGCATTGTTCCTATGACCCTGAGACCAGGAACACCCGTGGACCGTGCGTGAACACAGATGGGACACGTGGCTGCTGTTGCTGTGGATACGCCTGAGGCCCTGGTGCAAGCACCACACAGCCAGATTCCTCTAGGAGGGAGGATTAGAAAGGGGAGTGGACGCGCAGAGTGAGCGGGGATGCCCTCATTATGCTTCACGTCATGGAAAGAGCCTGGACCTCCCTCTTCTCGCCTGAACACGGGCCCTCACACAGGATGGACTCAGACAGCTTTCTGTCATCCGTTTGTCCCAAACCCTTCCTGCAATGGAAGCTGGCCCTGGGGTTCCAGCCGGATTCAGGGCGCCCTTCTCTAACTGGGCTGGTCTGGGGGCTGTGGGCGCTGGCAACCCCATCCCTCCTCAGAGCTCACAGATGGTCTTCTTCTCAGAAAAATCCAGGTCAGTGGCCCTGGCTCTTTTGCCCCTCCCCGGGGCTGTTAGATGCTAGAAATGAGACATGTGAAACCCTAACAGGACGGAGGCTCTAGTCCTCTCCTGAGCAGGACGCCAGAGGACTGCGAGTTGGTCTGAGTTATGCAGTGGCCCTGCTCCCAGTGGCTGCTGGCATTGCGCTGGGGTCTACGGCCTTCCTCTGACATTCTGTGACTTACAGGAACCTCAGGCTCCCAGCTCACAAACCTAGAAACCACCTCGAAATTGCTCTTCTTCAATACCCTTTTCCCGTCTCCATAAAGAGGCCGCAGCTGCCAAACTCAAGTAAACAGGACATTGTCATTCCTATCCTAGCTGTGCATTCCTTTCTTCCTGTGACAGCACCCAGACTTTGGGCGGAACACGAACCTGCAAGCTGCACAGGTTTAGAGGCGGGAGCAGAAGGAGCGCAGAGAATCTAGGGGAACAAAGCAGAGCTGGCTCCACCGTGGGCCGTGGAGGCTGGGGACGCCTCCTTGGTTCCCAGGGACCCCCATTCAGGGCAAGAGCACGCTGAACCAGACCGACCTTTCGCTCCCAAACCCAGCTCAGGACCTCCCAGGCCCTGGACGGCAGGGGGCCCTGACTCCTGGAAGATGGGCAGTGAGTAAGGAATTCCATGCAGGGGGCTCTTCCTAACACAGAGAAGCACACAGCCGTCAGCATCCAGGAGGACTTGGGGGACCTAACCCCTCCTGGGGCACCCGTGAAGGTCCCCAGGAGTGAGCACTATTTAAAAACGAAAGGAAAAGTAGGAGGAGGCCTTGGGAATAAAGAAAGTGGCTCAGTGGGTCAGAGCAGGGGGGGGCGCATGGGCACACTGAGGCTCTGAGCGCTTTCCAGAGGATGCGGACGGGACAGGCGGCTGGGCAGGACCCGGAAGCAGGAGTCCACGAGGCCACCAGAGGATGGAGGAACCCATCCGAGGCATCAGAACACGAGGGCAAACGCCTCCAGCTTCCAGAATAGCCTCATAATTAAGAGGAAAACACTAATGGTGGGTGACCAGACGGTATCCGAACTTGTGCCCACTTTGTTTTTCCTGAGCAATCTTCACTAATTAATTCTTAAAGATTCACACACTGGGATTAAAACACTCAGCTGCAGAAGCCAAACTGATCAATACCTTTCCAGGCTAATGGAAGGGCTGGAGGCAGGGAGCCGGCTCTGGCCCAAGGTGGAACCAAGGGTGCTCCAGGCCCTCAGAATGCTCCCGAAGGGGTAGGAGGCCACAGGGAGTTCCAGCCACGCTCAGTGAGGAGTGGCAATGCATAAATGCTATCACACCCGTCAGAAGACCTGCTGAATCCTCAAGGCGGTCAGAGGTGCTTGGAAGCTGGGAGGAGTTTGAGACTGTCCTGGTGGGGTGGGCAGTGATGTCCGGGAAAGCCTGGGTCAGAAGACCCCCCAGCTGGAACACCCGATCAATTCTGCACTCACCAGTGGATGGGTTCGCTCCATCTTTGAATGTCTCTGGGGGGGACATGAAACCTACCTACACCCCCATGGTGGATGGGAAGGTGTGACACTTGGAACCAGAGCATCTGTGTCTCCTTTCTGCCTCTGCTCAGCCAGTGGCCATGCGCCCCCCGTGGCTCCCAGCTCAGTGGCCCCTGTGCAGTGGGGCTGACCACAGGAAGCCTGCCTGGCCACACGAGGACTGACTGCAAGGATCCCCTCACAGGTGGGTGGTATAGACTGAAGCGTGGGCAGGAACTATCCTCCACAGGCACTTGGCCACTGCTTGACAAGGCCTCAGCTTTCCAGAGGGTTGCAGGACAGGCGGGGACTGAGCATATCAGAAGGGGCTCTGGAGAGGCACTCGGATCAAAAAGGAGCAGGCCCTCCCCATCAAGGTCTCAGGTCCCTGCTGTTGCCTCTGAGAAACTAGGGGGTCCCAGGTGGGGGACGGCCCACCCCCTCAACACAGGGGCTTCAGACCAGAGAAAGCCTGTCTTCAGGAGCGATCTCAGGGCCTGCCTTTGCAGGAGAGCAGGGGAGGCTGGAAGCAGAGCAGAATAACTAATTAATGATGGTAAAGTATTGTGGAAGAGGAAAGCGTTGCATAACCGCTAAGTGGTGGGGTTATTATTATTCATGCAATATTCATAGTGTGCTCTTCAGCCTCTGGGAAGCTTCGCTCTGGAGTCCTCGGGGACTTGGTGGAAGGGGGCATGTGCCCAGGGGGTGGAGCTACGGGATGACAGCTGGCCTAGCCCTCAGGGAAGGGGTCCCAAAGCTGCAGAGGAAACAGCCACACCCAGCCAATGAACGGCCAGGGAGCTTGGCAGCTCTGAGCCGTCTGTCGCCATCATTGGGCAGCAATGTGTGCCAAGGTCTGTGTCAGGCATTTCCACCATAGGTATCTTTTCAAAGGCTGCTTCTAACATTTGCAGAAACCAGGGCACACCACAAATCTGAATATTTAAAGATTAGAGATCAAGCCACACACAGGGCTCAACGCACTTCCTCCAGCATGGCCCTGCGGTCCACTCTCCAGGGGTCACCTTCTGGAAAGGGAAGCTCAGCCCTGCCTATGGCCCCAAGGGCTGCCGAGGTCTTCTGAACAGAGCAGGGTGATGTCAGGCTTGACCTGGACCTCCTGGAAGGGCCAGCTCCCCAGGATTCAGGGCAGAGCCTGGCTCAGTCTGACGCCCCCAAGGGCCTCACACCAACCAACACCCCGCTTTTGCCATTGGACTCTTGGGCAGCATTAAGACGTCGTCCCACACCGGACCACCAAGTAGAGGGAGGAAGTGGAGCTACCTGGGAGTTGGGTCTGCGTAGGAACGCCCTCGACCATTGAAATAAAAGCAGCAGCCCGCCCTCAGTCTGTAGTTCACAGCTCCCTGCCAAGCTGTGGTCCCCGTCCCCTCACGCTCCACTGCCCAGCACACACACACAGGTCCCTCCCTTACGTCTCTGTGCTGACCCAATTCTGGAACTTTCAAGGATTTTCTAACATAACCAAAAAACAGAAAAAATCTTGCATTTGTGTGTGTGTGTGATTGGGGGTGCGGGGTGGGGAGCTCTAAAGCCAGGTAGGGGCAGGAGTCTCTCTCGAGGACCACAGTCCTCCTTCCACAGAGAAGCCCCAGGAGGTGAGTGCCGTGTCGTGTCACACGGCTGAAGGAGAGCGCCCTGGACCTGGACCCCAGCCAGCCCGGCTCCTCAGGGCCTCCGGCCGTGCGCAGCCTGGACTGGGGCTCCAGGCTGAGCACAAGTTCTGAGCGTGTCATGCGTGGCTCAGCTTCGAGGGCTCACCTGCAGCTCTGTAAGGCGGGACTCTGTTCTTTGCACCCCAGGGTCACCTCAGGGGCCCTCTCTGAGCATCTCCAGACCTTCTCTGGGTCAGCTTAGCTGCCCAGGGCTATCTCCACGCAGCCTCCTGCCAGTTGGTCTTCTGCAGGACAAGCTGTGACAGACAAGGCACCTTGGCCACAGCCTGACCTCAGGCCACACACAGTGGGAGAGCTGGTGTGAGTGTGTAATGGGGCCTCAGAAGGCAGCATAGACCCTGCTGCTGAGACCCTACACACATCCAGCCTGTCTTCTCTCCTAGGTGGTCTCCTTACTACTAACTCACCTGCTACACTGCTGGGGAGGTGGTGGGGCGGCTCTTTTTCCAGGGCTGCTAAAACGCCCTCAGGGTAAGACCTGTTTCCTCCCGAGGCTCACACTCCTCCCCCAGCTAACCCCTCCATCATCCCCGGCTGCAGCTCACACTCCTCCCCAGCCCACACTGCCTTCCCGCAGTCCTCTCAGGCCAACCAGATCGGTCCTTGCTCACGGTTCCGGCAGACTGGCTCCTGGAAGCCAAGCTCTATTTCATGCACTAACCAACTCAAACAAGCGCAGCTGCTGGGCATGAGCTGAGCAGTGGCTGGCAAGACTGGATCCCTGACCTGACCGAGGTGACAGTGTGGCAGGGAGCAAGATCCCAAACAGGCATGGAAACAGCACTGGGAGACGGCATCTCTGGGGTCCTGGGGTCGGGGCAGTGGGGAGGGGTGGTTGGCACTCACCTCACACNTAACTTATATGCAGAGTATATCATGAGAAATGCTGGATTGGAAGAAACACAAGCTGGAATCAAGATTGCCAAGAGAAATATCAATAACCTCAGATATGCAGATGACACCACCCTTATGGCAGAAAGTGAACAGGAGCTAAAAAGCCTCTTGTTGAAGGTGAAAGAGGAGAGTGAAAAAGTTGGCTTAAAGCTCAACATTCAGGAAACGAAGGTCATGGCATCTGGTCCCATTGCTTCATGGGAAATAATTGGGGAAACAGTAGAAACAGTGTCAGACTTTATTTTTTTGGGCTCCAAAATCACTGCAGATGGTGACTGCAGCCATGAAATTAAAAGGCG
>SJXQ01003273.1:0-43428 GCA_006408695.1 Aepyceros melampus | reverse complement strand
GTGAAGAAGGCTGAGTGCCGAAGAATTGATGCTTTTGAACTGTGGTGTTGGAGAAGACTCTTGAGAGTCCCTTGGACTGCAAGGAGATCCAACCAGTCCATTCTGAAGGAGATCAACCCTGAGATTTCTTTGGAAGGAATGATGCTAAAGCTGAAGCTCCAGTACTTTGGCCACCTCATGTGAAGAGTTGACTCATTGGAAAAGACCCTGATGCTGGGAGGGATTGGGGGCAGGAGGAGAAGGGGATGACCGAGGATGAGATGGCTGGATGGCATCACGGACTCAATGGACGTGAGTCTGAGTGAACCCCGGGAGATGGTGATGGACAGGAAGGCCTGGCATGCTGCGATTCATCGGGTCGCAAAGAGTCTGACATTACTGAGCTACTGAACTGAACTGAACTACATAATTTTCCTACTCCAGGACCCAGGCTGAAGAGAGTCTGGGCTGTAGTGTTCTCTAATCAGGTCAGGAGTGCCAGAGGCTGATGGAAGCTTACAGTGCCTCTTGAAGTCTTAACTCAAGACTGGTCTGCATTACATTGACCAAAGACCATCTTGGGATCAAGTTGAATATTGATGTGGGGCAGAGAGGACTACTTCTCTTACAGAGAAAGGGAGGAAGAGGCATGGGTAATTACTGAATGATAACGCAGCCTGACGTAGCATATGACAGTGGTCACTGCTGTCTTTACAATCTCTTGTTGTTTGGGCACTACCTTTGTGGGAAGCACTGGGTCAGTTCACTGTGACACAGAGGGCCACAGGTGTCAGACTGGGCCTTCTCCAGTGCAATCAGGATCTTTCTAGCTCTCCAGTGTTGAGATGCTATACTTGATCTTTTATAGGGAGAAGAATTCATTTCAATCGTTGGCCAGGGAAAGAATAAAGATATGCAACTATGTAGCATTTATTTAGTTAGTTCAAATGAAGAACTGTTTGCTAGCTGCCAGTGCTGAGTCTAATACTGTTTATCTGCAGACTCTAATCAAGTGTCAAGAGTGGGTGAATCAAAACCAGGAATAGAAACATTTGTATTGTTAGAAATTTGAGGAGCCTTTTATCATTGCAGAAGTCAGATATTGAAAGAGCTGGGTAATTTCCATAGGATCATGTTTCTTGCATAATGTCATAAAGTATAAGCTTTTGTTTTCTGATACTCGGAGGCATTGCTGCTAAGTCACTTCAGTCGTGTCCGACTCTGTGCAACCCCATAGATGGCAGCCCACTAGGCTCCTTTGTCCCTGGGGTTCTCCAGGCAAGAATACTGGAGTGGGTTGCCATTTCAGAGGCATTGGAAATCATATTTTTTCTTATAGACAGCTGCTAACCATTCCAGCTTCTTTTCCGAAAACTTGCCGTTTCAACTCCTTTTTGACAATTTGAGGAGTAAGACAGATATTACTCGTCAACTTTGGTGTAGTTCATGATAATTCCAGATTAAATGGTGATCCCCATCCTCATTCTTTTTTCCAGGTGATATTTGATCCCCCACCCATCTAGGTCAAAAGAGATTCGTTGAATTTGGCTCAAAATTTGCCCTTGGGACCAGAGCAAGTTAAGGAGAGGAATGAAGTTAGGGTCAAGTGATAGCGGAAGCTTTTCTTGGCTCTGGAGTTTTACCCTTAGCTCTGGACTTTTTGATCATAATTATCTGAGAGAAATATAATGTTCCCGGGGGAGCTCTGAACACTCCCCGACATTCAGATGAATGTAATAGTTGTCATGTAAATCAGGTAGGAGAGAGGGTTGGAAGCTTCTGGAAAATAATGAACAGCATGCTTTCATTACTCTTTTCAGCAGGTGCCTTCTTCTTGACCTTTTCTTAGCAGTGGACTGAAGGCAATTCAGGCTTTAATAGAGGACCCTTGGTTCAAATCTGTGATTATTTCTGCCTTGTGTATCAACTCTATGCTGCCATTGTCCCCATGTAACTAGTAAATGATAAATATAATGACCAACATAAAGAGGAAATCCACACTGGGGGGCAAGCCAACAATCTGGAAGCTTGTGTGGTCTTTCCTCTGAACCCATTCTTCCTTTTATGTTTTAATAATAGAGGTTTCCCACAGCTTACCTGGCCCTTCCTGTCAGCAGCATCATGATTTCCTCAGTGCTAGGTGATGCTGAATGATATTTACTTCTTCAATTAGCAAAGAATGAAATTTCAGAGGCCTAGTAAGCAGAGGTTACAAAAGCGATCATGATTGCTTCATGTGTTACTGCTCTCTGGAAGAGGTATTGGGATAAATTTATTGTTTGTGACTTCAGGTAGCTTGTATCTCATTTCAGTCTTCTAAAAAAATTTTTTTTGCAGGTGTTTTATATGCACGTTGAAGGATACTTTCATTCATTATTACATTTGGAAGAATTATAGAGTTTGATAAATATTTATGTGATGCCTCTATATTCACAGTGTTTCATTGAAAAGAAAATGAAATGAAAATGAAAATGGGCTGCAGTCTGTAGTTTTAGCTTGCCAGTTTTTATGAAAGCTTGTCTTATCGAAGACAGAATCTACAAAGAGTTGTGTGTAGGATTCAATTCAATTTATATTAAATTCTGGGCACTGATACGCGAATTATTGAATATACTAGGACTCTCCAGATTTTTCCTTTGGACGTTTGATGATTTAATGGCTCTGCTAGGACAACTCTGTGTGATTAAATTCACTGATTTTCATTTGCATAATATACGTAACATTTGAGTTGCCTTTAAAAAGCAGTATGCTGGTGAGAATAATGCCAAATAAAATAATATATTGAAAAATATTTTGAGTCTAAAAGTTTGAATAAGTTTGAATAAAAATTGAAGGAATTAAGATAAAAATTTGTAGTGCATAGAGTTCAGCACACACACATACATATACATACACACAGACACACATGGATGATGTGGTAAAAACATAAAGGCTTTGTGATTTAGTTGCACGATCTATGAAACAGTGCTTAAACCATTTCAATTCTTTTTCTACACTTTCTCCCTTAAAAGTCTACCTCTTCACTTTCGCTGCTTCTCTGCTCCCTTTTTTCTTCATTTTCCTCCTTTTCCTTCTCTCCTTGCCACATTTATATAGTATATGGGTTCCCTGCAGGCTTTGGGGCTGAAGAAGATGCATAGATGTTTAAGTCAAGGATGAGTAGTAGAGACAGAGAAGCATGTAATTGCAAACTGTGGGATACATAGGTGACATAACCTAAGTGAGAGCCTTGTGCTGGCCATTTATCATGTTCATTGTGGCCTTGGCATCACCCTTTGGCATTATGCGATGATTTTTACAAATTCCAATTGGAGAAAGGACAATCTGAGAGATAACCAGAGCATTAAAGTCAGTTGATGATGATATATCATCAAGGCTTAATTGTCAAGGAATGCATAACCCCAGAAATAGATCAAGGTTTTATGAGGCTTGAACCTCATACAATTTGGGTGGCTTCTTTGAGAAAAAAGTATAAACAGTATGACTACAAAGTTTTTATATTTGCTTAGAATGAGGAAAGAAATAACAGTAATTCATGTTTGAAAGTCAACAAACACATGTATCACAAATCTCAGAAAAAATATACTTTGTTTATATTTTTATATTTATTTAAAATATAAATGTGATTTATAATTATATAATATTCTGTTTGTATTTTATAAAGTATCTACCACACATTTCTAATACATTTTTTCCTGTATACTTTTTGGTTGCAGTTTTTCTTTGATTCCTCTTATAAGATAATAATCTTATAATTGTTTCTATAAAAAGTTCAGAAAGATTATTTTTCCCCCAGTGTGGTTGACTGAAATTTTTTTAATTCAGAGTTTAGAAATGTTTTTCTAGAGAGCTTGTTATTGATAGTGCTATATGTATTTTCTCCTTTGCTGTCAAAGTTGAAAAAAATCTCTGTGAAGTTTATTTCTCATATGAACTGTTATAGATCTACTTGCTGTTAATATAACTGACTACTATAGGTCTGTGCTCTGTAAACAAACAAAAAAACTTCTTACTTGCTAAGTCACTTCAGTCGTGTCCGACTCTGTGCGACCCCACAGATGGCAGCCCATCAGGCTCCCTGTCCCTGGGATTCTCCAGGCAAGAACACTGGAGTGGGCCGCCATTTCCTTCTCCAATGCGTGAGAATGAAAAGTGAAAGTGAAGTCACTCAGTCATGTCTGACTCTTAGTGACCCCATGGACTGCAGCCTTCCAGGCTCCTCTATCCATGGGATTTTCCAGGCAAGAGTACTGGAGTGGGCTGCCATTGCCTTCTCCAAAAAAAAAAAAAAAAAAACACCTTCTAGTAATTTCCATTTCTGAGAATCTAATCAACCAAAAGAAATTACTTATGGTGCACTTAAAATTTGTATGATCTTCCAGTTACAAGCTTGCATGTCTAATGATTGGGGAATTCTCCACAGGCTAGCTCCTGGCTCTGTACATCTGGTCCCTAATTTCTCCTCCCCAGTGGCCATAATTCTAATACTGGCCACCCCAGGTTATGGTTGTGTGGTGATGCAAGCTCTGTCCCGTGACATCCATGCTACAGTGCTGGCTGGTGGGAGAAGGCTTTTGGTAAGCCGTTCCTACCCTGGGCAGCTGGTAACAATTTGTCTATACATGGCATTGATGGTGAGCCGTTAAATGCAAACCTAATGTATCTTCAACTCATTCTCACTTAGATCTCTAGTGTGCCTATGTGTGTACAAAGTTGCTTCCGTCATTTCCAACTCTGAGACCCCATGGACTTATCCCACCAGGCTCCGCTGTCCTTGAAATTTCCCAACAGCGATACTGGAGTGGGTTGCCATTTTCTACTTCAAGGGAACTTCCCCACTCAGGGATCCAACTCGAATCTGTTATGTCTCCTGTGTTGGCAGGCAGATTCTTTACCACTAGCACCAAATGAGTAATCTTGTGAACCATTACTTGGGTCCTCCCTGGGGCTTGGAAGCTTTGATGGCTTCATAGTAAATGTGCAGCTGTGATGAGTACTGGTAAATGAACATTTTTTCTGACATTTTTAAGGTCATTGGTGGGAAGGACTGGAGGGTTATTGGAGCTGGGCCAAGCCACAAAGTCTAGTGTTGATCTGTAGTTTGCTGACACCTAGACCAGGTTTAAGGTTCTTGTCACTCTGGTGTGTTATTGAACCAACAAACATAACATTGCAAAGGACAGAAGATCAAGGATCCTGAATGGATCCAGGTCCCCTGGTATCTCCAAGTATCTGAAGGAGGTGCCCTGAAGTCGTGTGGCCAAAGCAGCACTTGAAGGATAAGTCTGAGAGTTCAAGAAAGATGGTCTTGAGGGCACTGCTTTTTCTGAGTGGTTGGCTGCTGAGGGAATTGCATTATTCCTTGGGCCCAACTCTTTTTTTAACTCCTATTTGGGAATTTACTAGAAAGAATATACCAGTTTTTCTTAGAAGCCAAGAAAAATGGCCTTTGAGAGCTGTCCTAATGATTGTCTCAGAGTTCTTTTTCTTCAACTCATCTTATCCTAAAAGCATGACTTTGAGGTTTCTCCTAAATCATTAGGGGTTTCACTTGACTATAATTTTGGTGTTTTATATATATATATATATACACACACACACACACACATATACACACACACACACACACACATATATATATATGGGCTTCCCTAGTGGCTCACACAGTAACATATCTGCCTACAATGCGGGAGACCCAGGTTCAATCCCTGGGTTGGGAAGATCCCCTGGAGAAAGGAAGGGCTACCCACTCCAGTATTCTTGCCTGGGAAATCCGTGGACAGAGGAGCCTGGCGGGCTACAGTCCATGAGGTTGCAGAGTCAGATAGGACTGAGTGACTAACACTTCATGATTCATACTATATATATATATATATCATTTATTTAGGCTGCATCAGATCTTAGTTGCAGCATGCAAACTCTTAGGGGTAGCATGTAGGGTAGTTCCTTGACCAAGGATTGAACCCAGACCCCCTGCATTAGGAGCATGGAGTTTAGCCCCTGGACCTCCAGGGAAGGCCTCCAGATTATTATTACACTGTTCTTTGATAATCTAATATATTACTATTATATTGTACATGTCAGCAGCACATCTCACAATTGGTCATTTCCATCCCCATGGGCTGCTGGCATTGGTAGGATGTTTCTGATTTCCTTGACTGCACTTTGATAAAGTCTTATTATTAAAAACAAACATTGATGAGATCAGCTTTGATAGAGAATTCTATCCTTGGGATATCATATCATACATAAGCCAGCATGAGACCCTGAGATCTTGAATGAGACTGTGGTGATGGAAAGCAAGGTTAAAGCCTTCTTTTGTGTATATTCATCCTCTGCTTTCGTGCATATCAGTATCTCTCCCCAAACCTGGGCAGAGTTCTGTATTTCTTTCTCACACCTTGAGGATACTGCTAAAGAAATTTTTGCCACATGATTAGATTGAATAAGCCTTGCATTGAAAACATGGTGATTAGTTTTGGATAACAGTTTCCTAAAACATTGTCCTAATTGCTAAAAGTGCAGCCTTGTCCGTCTGTCTGTCTGGTAGTTTTATTCAAGAAAGCAAATAATCAGAATGAGCCACACTTTCATTTATGGTCACTAAACTCCTGTGTTTCACAGCTAAGACAAGGTAGGCACTCAGTGGTGTTAATGCTAAGTCAGAATTCTTATTCCACAGTCACACCACATGACTCAAAAATGTACAGTTAGCTAATTTGGAACTTGATAATTTGGTAGAATATAATCAAGAAGCAGAGTGTAAAGAAAAATTGCTGTGGGGAGCATTTTACAAACCTTAAAAATAATTTGTTCTGATATACATTAACTCTTGCATTTTTTCCTGGATCTTATTTAGTTCTACTTTGCACACAATTCTAGTAAGCTGTAATTCTCTTTTTTTTATTGGAGTATAAGTGCTTTACAATGTTTTGTTGGTTTCTGCTATACAACGTTGTGAATCAGCCATTGTTGTTCAGTCCTCAGTTGTATCTGACTCTTTGTGACCCCATGGACTACGGCACGCCAGGCCTCCCTGTCCAGCACCAACTCCTAGAGCTTGCTCAAACTCATGTCCATTGAGAAGGTGATGCCACCCAACCATCTCATTCTCTGTCGTCCCCTTCTCCTCCTGCCCTCAATCTTTCCCAGCATCAGGGTCTTTTCCAACGAGCCAGCTCTTCATATCAGGTGGCCAAAGTATTGGAGTTTCAGCTTCAGCATCAGTCCTTCCAATGAATATTCAGGACTGATTTCCTTTAGGATGGACTGGTTGGATCTCCTTGCAGTCCAAGGGACTCTCAAGAGTCTTCTCTAGCACCACAGTTCAAAAGCATCAGTTCCTCAGTGCTCAGCATTCTTTATGGTCCAGCTCTCCCTTCCGTACTGAACACTGGATCAGCCATATATATCCATATAGCCCTTCCCTCTTGGATCTCCGTCCACCTTCCTGTCCTGGCCCTCTATGTCCTCCCCGAGCACCAAGATGAGCTCCCTGTGTTTACAGTGGCTTCCCACTTGCTGTCTTACTTACATATGGTAGTGTATATATATATGTCAGTGCTCCCCTCTCAGTTTGTCCCTCTCCTTCCCCATGATGTGTCCACAAGTCTGTTCTCCATATCTGCGCCTCTATTCCTGCCCTACAGATGGGTTCATCAGCACCATTTTTCTAGATTCCGTATATATGATCCTCTAATGTCTTAGAGATTGTACAGCATAGAGGATTGCTGTATGGTGGCGTAGTAGCAACGATGAGAGTTAATCAGACAGTGAGAGAACTCAGTGGCTAACCCCCATTGAGGGTTAATTGTGTGCAGGCATTAGAAAGTATTAAATCATTTCCTTTTCACAAGGATTCCATGAGGTCGTTACTTGCTTACCCACATTTAAGGATGAAGAAACAAAAGCTTGGTTTTCAGTTATTGTCCAGGTTTCCCAGCTTGTGATAAAGCTGAGATTTGAATGAGGCAGGCTAGCCCTGATCTGAGCTCTTAATCACTTCCCTACACTTCAGACACTTGCTGGATAAACGGCGAAGTGTCTCCTTGAGGGCTGACCCAAAGGGAGCCCATCACTTCATTAGAAGCCAGTATAAGAGCTGGTCATTATAATGAAGAGTCCCAATCATCGTAGAGGTCCAGATTCCTCAGGAAACAGGGCCCAAGGCAAAAATTACAGCACATGTTAATGTTTATTAAGGGTGCAGTCCCAGGGGAACACGTATGAGGGCAAAAAGGAAGTCAAGACCTGCAGAAAGGGAAACCAAATATAAATGAGTATGTAATTTCATTGGTCACAGCTTTACAAAAAGTGCCAGCCTGTTTCTCAGTCACCCTGCTTGTCTCTAGGGAGGTCACACAGAACCTCTGCCTCTTGGGCCAGTCAGCCTGGAGGTGGAGGGAAGGACGAGCAGCTTTTCTCTTGATTATTTCCCTCTTTGACCTTCTCTTGATCAGATCTGCCACCTGGGGCATCAACTCCTCAACTCTGTTGGGGTGGGTAGTGGATCGGGCTGAGCTTAATGGATCTTGGCAATACACAGAGGCTGGGCAGAGAATTTCAATGTATTTGGGAAAGATTTTTCGTCTAAACAAAGTCTAAGCAGAAAGAAACATAGTATTGTGATGCCTACGTAGTATTGTGACGCGTACGTAGATGCTTGGAAAACTCCATTACCCAAAATGGCACTTTCCCCAGTGGCTCTGTTTTGTGAGGGTGTCCTGGTTCCTGTTTCTTTGATCCCTGGGTGCGAAGAACGGCCCTGGAAGAACTGCCAACACTCCATATCTTTGATCGATGTGTGCCAAACCTCTTTGCATCACCTCTCCTTTCTTGAAACCTGAGTGCCATTTTATCAGCTGTCTGTGCGTGCATGAGTCTGGGGGCTAGAAACGCAGGGAGGGAGAAGAGAGTCTCAGGTCTGAGGATGCTGTGAGAGTGTGTCTGCTTCACCTGCGTCCCCATCTCATTCCTTGTCACAGTGCGATCATCTCCGCTGTCCTCCTCGTTGGGACCACCGCCACCATCGAGCCCTGTTTTGATAGATTATCTGCAGGGTGTGTCACGCACTGGAACCCATGCAGTCCTGACCCTAGATTTATCGATGTGGGAACTGAGGTTTAGAGAGGTTGGATGACTTGCTTAATTTAAAAAAGCTACAAGTAGCAGAGCCAATGGCGAAGGCAATGGCACCCCACTCCAGTACTCTTGCCTGGAAAATCCCTTGGACAGAGGAGCCTGGTGGGCTGCAGTCCATGGGGTCGCTAAGAGTCGAACACGACTGAGAGACTTCCCTTTCACTTTTCACTTTCATGCACTGGAGAAGGAAATGGCAACCCACTCCAGTGTTCTTGCCTGGAGAATCCCAGGGATGGAGGGGCCTGGTGGGCTGCCATCTATGGGGTTGCACAGAGTTGGACACGACTGAAGCAACTTAGCAGCAGCAGCAGCACCAGCAGAGCCAAGGATCTTCTCACTTCACAGTCCTTGTCCTTGTCCTGACAACACACTGCACCTGGAGCCCCCATGTTGGGGCCTCTTAGAACAATGCCCCCCCACCCCCACCCTGGCCCTGTGCACCCCTTTTCTCATGTGCCTTTATTGCTAGGAGCTTAAAAGGAATATCTGCAATATTGAGCAACCCATTATAATATGTGCTGCATATTATACATGTCATATTTAATATAATGATCATATAAGAGAACTATAACACATATTAAGTATGTTTACAGTACGCTCTAACTCTTTGTGACCCCATGGAGTGTAGCCCGCCAGGCTCCTCTGTCATGGGAGTCTCCAGGCAAGAATACTAGAGTGGGCTGCCATGCCCTCCTCCAGGGGATCTTCCCAGCCCAGGGATCGAACCCACATCTCCTGCATCTACTTCTTTGCAGGCAGAGTCTTTACCACTGAGCCACTGGGAAAGCCCCCCAAAACACACTACATAACACATAATATATATCGCATAGTATCATATGTTATAAAGGTGTAATATGTTATATATTTGATAGTATCAGATAAGGTGTGCCATTATATATTATATATATTGAGCACCTACTATGTGATGAGCTTTGTTCTAGGCACCAAGTTAGACCAGTGAGTCAAGTGGACAAAAATCCTTACCCTTGTAACGTTCTAATGGAGAAATGGATAATAATCAAGATAAGTATAACATGAAATGTGTTAGATGGGTTTAAGTGCTAAGCACCTAAAAAAATCCTCAAGGAAGGAAGAAAGAATGTGTGTAGGTAGCAGAGGGTTTCAGAGAAGGCTTCACTAAGACAGCCTCTGGATTGAGTCATAAAGTGGTTTTAGATGTGGAAGCTTGTTACTTCAGCTTGCAGGAAGGCAAGAAAGACAGGGCGCAAACTTGGCTGATGGTCATAGACAAACTCTGATAACTGGTCTTCATGGTTAACAAAACCACTAGGAACTGTAGGAAGGTGTAATTTAAAAGACACAATAGTAAATGCAGATTTATTCAACCCAGAAGTATCCTATTTTAAAGTATTTTCCAGTGAATCAAAAGTCTTGATGTCAATGTGTATGTATTAGTTGCTCAGTCTTGTTTGACTCTTTGCAACCCCATGGACTGTAGTTCACCAGGCTCCTTTGTCCATGGGATTTTCCAGCCAAGAATACTGGAGTGGGTTGCCATTTCCTTCTCCATGCCGTCTTCCCGACCCAGAGACTGAACCCAGGTTTACTGCATTGGCAGGTGGATTCTTTACCAGTATGAGCCAGGGAAGTCTGATCCATCTCAAAATTTTTTTTAATTCCAACATGCCCACATCTTAAGAGGAAAATCTTTTTCCCTTGGTAATGATATAATTATTTCCCATCCTCCTTCCAGAGTCTGTTTTTCTGAATACTGTTTTACAGCAACTCTACTTTGATTTTTATCAAATTTTGTCTTTAAGGGGCTTTCAAAGTGGCCCAATCAGGAAAGAATCTTCCTGCAATGCAAGAGACCTGGGTTTGATCCCTGGGTCAGGAAGATCCCCTGGGGGAGAATCTACTCTAGTATTCTGGCCTGGAAAAGTCCATGGGTAGAGGAACCCAGGAGCCTACAGTCCATGGGGCCACAATGAGTCAGACATGACTGAACAACTGAGCACTCGCTCACTCAGTGTCTTTCAAGCTGTGGAAGTGAGCAGATGCTGTATCAGGTGTGATGTCTCAGCTGCTGGGTGAGGTACCTGGTGCCTTGCTTGGAGAATTTCTATTCTAGTTGAGAGGATAAGGCATGCCTGTGGGAAAAGAGGAAGTGTGCTGTCCTGTTTAATAAAAGAAACATGTATATACCCTGTACCTAAATTACTAATTTTCAAAGAATTTGAGTAATTTAATATCCCTTTTTTGGCCAAAATTATAATTGAACTGGATATTTTAAACACTCTTTGATGATTCTTTGGAGAATATTTAGTCCAGGGCCCTGCTTTGAAATTTGAGGACGATGAGACTATTGAGATAAAGTGACTTATCTACCATCCCAAAATGGTCAGTGGTACAACTGAGCCTAGAACCCAGGACTTGCAATCATGTGCCGCTGTTTTGCTGAGATCTGTTTCCATGACTCAGAAGATGCTGTTGAGTCTTAGGTTGTCACTGTTAACCATATTCACTACTGAGATGTGGAGTTACCGACTTGGCCATAAGCAGACATCATCTTTTACTAGAATGGCTGACCCCAGAGTTGACAAGCACTTTATACTTGTGAGGATTCTGGGTGACCATGGTTTATGATATTTTGCAACTTATTTTACACTCTGTTGTTTACTGACCTAAAAGCATCACACCTACCATTTAAAGCAAAGGTCAGGACACACTTTTCTTTTTAAATCACACATGCTCAGTTTTTAGTCACAGAACTCTTGAAATCATTAGCATATGCAAACACTCCTTTTCCCAAAGTGGATTTCTACTCTGCAATTACTATGCTGTTTGGGGTAAGATTAAATAAGTCCAACATTACAGCACTACACATTAAAATGAGAAACAGTAGCATTGTTGTTCTAAAATATTAGGTAGCTGTGAAAAACACGAACACGACACATCCCCCTCTGGCTTCTGGCAGTGCCTGGTAAACTCAGTGATGCCCAGCCCTGTTCCTCTGGCTTCGCTGGGAGAACACTGGGCTGCTGAAAATTCTCTGCCGAAACTGGCTGGCCAGGCCTCTAGTGTGGGTTGGTGAAAGGGAGAGGTTTCTGCTTTCTTTGTTCTGATCAAACTCAATGCAGTTTCTCCAGCTGTGAGGTCAAATTTCCAGCCCTTTGGTAAAATTAAACCTTTGCTTTGTCTGGGTGCCAGTGCTGGCCTCAGGCTGGCAGGGCTGCGGTGGGGAAGCACAGGGGTGGGAGCACGCAGCTGGGACTGGTTCTGGGGCAAACACTGAAGCGTTCTGGGGACCTCGGACGCTCAGTCAGCACGAAGAGCGTGGCACCCAGGTTTATGAGTAGATGCCCTGTCACTCAGGAAGATTTCTTGCTTGCAGGGAAGCCTTTCCTAGTTGGCCCATGGGGTTCTTAATGAAGATGGTTGGAGATAGCAGCGCTGCTGTGTTTCAGCTTCTAACCAGAAGCTGAGTGAAGATCACAAGTTCTCTGTCCCTCTCAAGTGGATCCTAGCATTTCTCACTTTGGATAGCGAGTGTGGTTTTCTTTGCTTGTGTGTTTCTTGTTATTGTTTTCTGTCTTTCAGTGTCTGTGAGTCCCTCAGATTTGGCAGATCTTGAATAAACATATGCACCCCAAATAACTGCAGTAAGAAATGCAGAAAATACAGAGCAGGAAGTTACTGGATTTCCTTTAGTAAGCAAATGTATCCTAGAAGCTCATGGTTGAAAATTGCTTTTCATTTAATGAGTCACTTTTATTGGAAGGTAATGATTATGTCCAGGCCATAAATACAGTGTAAATTCCCTTCAGCAGACATTAAAAATATGACTTTCAATTGCAAGCAGCTTTAAAGGCTTAAGAATATTGAGGTACAAATTTTCAAACCTGTGTGTTCTGTACACATATGGATAAAAAGAAATGTATAAAACCCAAGAAGAGTTCATGCATAGCAAAACCTGTTTCTGACCACCATCTGTGGTTGAATACCGCAAGTTGAATGAGAACATGTAACAGTGTAATGATAAAGGGTTTTAAAGGTGGTGTTGCGTGTGCCATCTCATTTATTGTTGCAGTTGCCTGTGAGTTATTACCCTCTCTCCATTTTACAAATGAGGCACAAGATGGCTTGGTGACTTGCCCAAATACTTCATCTTTCCAACATGTTGCCTCTTCTTGTGTTTATGAATATGTAATTTTTAAGACTATCAGTTTGAACAATCCAGTTTCAACGTTTAATTATATTTTTCTTCCAGGAACTCTCAGGCAGCAATAGGAGTTATTACTGGTGGTTAAACTTAATAGTTTATATAGGAATAATTTTTAAAAATCCAACTGTGCTCCAAATTTACCTAGGAAATAAAACTGTATGTATCAAGATTCTGTTCAGCTGCCAGAGGGCAGATGACAAAACTTTTTCAAAACGTTTTTATACTCATAATACCAAGATACTGAACTGACTGTTTCCAGCTAGCTCTGTGATTTTGTTGGATTAGCCAGACATATGCAAGATTTGGGTGTATAGCCCAGCTTGAACTATATCCCTCATCTTAGTTCAGCATCTTCTGTGTATCTGTCTTATTCTTTCTGCTTAATTGTAAGCTCCTTTGGCAAGATTTATTTTTCTTTTTTTCCCTTTTTAAAAAAATATTGAAATATAGTTGATTTACAACATTGTGTTACTTTCAGATATACAGTAAAATGACTTATATATATATATATATATATATATTTCAGATTTTCCTTATAGAATATTATAAGATACTGAATGTAGTTTCCTGTATTATACAGTAAATCCTTGTTGTTTATCTATTTTGTATATAATAGTTTGTATCTGTTAATCCTGTACTCCTAATCCAACAGTCCTACTCCTGGGCATATGTCTGGAGAAGACTCTGAAAAGACAGATGTACCACAATGTTCATAAACAGTGCTATTTACAATATCAAGACTTGGAAGCAATGCAAGTATCTACCAACAGATGCTAAGTCTGCTGCTGCTGCTGCTAAGTCGCTTCAGTCATGTCTGACTCTGTGCGACCCCATAGATGGCAGCCCACCAGGCTCCCCTGTCCCTGGGATTCTCTAGGCGAGAACACTGGAGTGGGTTGCCATTTCCTTCTCCAATGCATGAAAGTGAAAAGTGAAAGTGAAGTCACTCAGTTGTGTCCGACTCTTTGCAGCCCCATGGACTGCAGCCCACCAGGCCCCTCCATCCATGGGACTCTCCAGGCAAGAGTACTGGAGTGGGGTGCCATTTCCTTCTCCAATGCATGAAAGTGAAAAGTGAAAGTGAAGTTGCTCAGTTGTGTCTGACTCTTCACAGCCCCATGGACTGCAGCCCACCAGGCACTTCCATCCATGGGACTCTCCAGGCAAGAGGGAGTGGGGTGCCACTGCCTTCTCCAGATGCTAGTCTAGGTAAAGGTATATACACCACAAAGGATTTCCCAAGATTTATTTCTTAAGCACAGTTGTTTCCTGTGCTCACCCAGTCAGAGCTTGAGTGGGGATTTTTGGAAGAAAAGGAAAAGGAAAAGGAAAGGGCTGCCTGTGTACCTCCAGCTGCAGCTCTGTGTTTCTGTCTCATTCCTTTGCAAAGGTTGGATAAGGTGAAGGAGACATGTTTTCTGGAATCAGCTTCACCTCTGAGCAGGTGGAGATTTGACCCAGGAGCTTTCTTGTTCTACTGTGGTTCAAAGTTTTGAATAACCAGTATATAGATAAAGAAAATTGAGACCCAGATGCTCTCCTGAAGAGATTCCTCGCCAGTGCTGGAGGTCCATGGCTTGTTTTCTCCTTGTTATTGAAGATAGAGACAAAAATAAAAATAGGTTATATTTAAAAGTAATTTTACTTTGTAATAACTTTTCATTGTCCCATTGACCCCAGCAGGGTTTTTTAGCTTGTATTCAAATGTTCTTTCTCTGTACCCAAACAGCCAAAAGGAAAAAAAAAAAAAAAAACCGTCCACAGAGCTGCCCATCACTTTTTGAAAATATTTTGGGCACATCAGAAGGCATGTGAGATCTTAGTTCCCTGAGCAGAGGTTGACCCCAATCCCCCTGCATTGGCAGCCAGAGTCCTTACCATTCGGCCAGCGGGGAAGCTCCTGCCGCCGCTTCTGGGTAAGCGTCCTCTGATTCTTCGTGCTTTCTCGTCACCTGGCCGCTTCTCCTGTTTAATGTCCTCCTGGCCGTTTCTTAGGCTGACTGTTATCTGAAGGACTTTGTCATCCACATAATTCCTTTATCTTTCTTTTCTCCACTCTGTTTTTTCAGTAAGGCCCTATCAGCTTATTACTGGCAACTTCCTCTCACCAAGCCCTGCACATCCCTGTCTCTCTCAGCAGCTGCTGCCTCATGCCCTGGCTGGCGCTTCGGGATCATTTCAGGCAGTGGTTGTTATCTAAGGTATTCCATACTATTTCCACTGTGCAGGGGCCTCCAATTTCACCACTCTCTTTGGGGCAGTTTTTAAAAAAATATCTTCATCCTCAGCTTCTACTTTATGTGCGTTGCCTTCTTCTGCTGTTTCTTTGCAAAAAGTACTTTACTGGTTTTCAAAGTTATGTTTTTGTCGCCCACCAACCATCCTCCCATCCATGTGCTTTCTATTGACAAAACTTCTCTGACTTCTTTAACAATTGTGTCTTTTCCTTAATTCCACCTTCTTCTTCAGCAGGAAATAATCTACTTTTCCTCTTAGCATGGTTTTAAGCTTGTTCCACAACTGATTTTGTGTGTATACTAAATGAGTTATTTTATATACCACCCATGGTCAAGATTCTTTATATATATATTCTTTAGCCTTTCTCATTCCAAAAGGAATGTAATGGAAATTAATGGTGCTCAGTTGTACCTGCCCCCAAAGGCTGAAACATATATTTGAAACACAAGAGCATTCAGTTATCAAACATTTCTATATTTACCAAACCATGACTCCTTTTTTTCTGACAGGTAGTGTATACTACTTTTGATGAGTTACATTGTTTAATGCAGCCAAGAAAATGGTCCTCACAGACGGAGACTCATCTTTTCTGTACAGGCCAGGCAGTTCTCACTGGTGCTAACCCTCTGGATTGGCCCCCACCAAATTGACTATGTTGAGTGAGAGATGAGAAAGCAGCCTGATACTCTGGGCTAGGGCGGTTCATTTTCTGTTAGCCAAGAGACTCTTGTGGACAAATGAGAGAGAGGTTTGCAGGTCAGCCCTTAGCTCTGGCTTCTTCATCTGTTTATACTCATGGTGAGAGTCTTCACTGATGTCATCAAAAACAACCTAAGTATTGAAAAAAAAAAAAGAAGCAAAATTGTGCATTTGGGTTTGAACTTTGTCACTGTTTTAGAATTGCCAACATGACTAGAATAGGGTCTTTGGAGCAAAAGAATATGGGGTGAAGTTCTCTCTGTTTGTGGAAGGAAGAAGCTCGACAAAGAATCAGAGCAAGTTCTGAACGAGGATGTCCCAGGATGGGGCTCTGAGGTGAAGTCCAGTTGAAGGGGCTGTTTAGGTCATCACTGGAAGAACATTTGGAGGAATTAACCATGAGACAAGAGGGATAGCACCATTGCTTGATGACATTGTTGGGATGGAATGCCATCATCTAATCAGATTCCTATGTGTGTATGTATGTGTTCAAGGAAGAGCCAGGAACAAACAGTACAGGTGAGGATCTGTTCTCAAGATAAATGGGGTCAAATTTTATAACAGGAATGATATGCAGGAAAGGTTCAGGTTGAAACAAATGTGAGTATGTCTGTTACAAGGAGTGGCATCTCTTACCCTCACAGTTCCCATTTGACCTTTGTGACCTTTGACACTTACTGTGCTCTTGCTAACAGCTGGAGTGCACAGTCTGCACCTGGGACGTGGACGCTACCCTTGCTCTGTGGCCTTCCGCGTTTGTGGCTGTGCAGTGCTCCCTGCTCCGGCACCCTTTCCCAGGCTGGCTTGGCTGTCTGCTTGATCTGTCTCCTGTGATTATACAGCTGTTTCTTTTCTTCTTTTCTGAGCACCCTGAAGGAAACCGTGTTGACTGTGCCTCCCTGTGTGCGGTGGCGCCCGTGTGACCTTGACAGCCACAGGCATAATTACCCACCCTTCAGGGTTAAGGATAGTCAGTGTAATTTAGCTGTCTTCACAGGGCTGCCCTGGTGGCTCACACCATAAAGAGTCCGCCTGCAGTGCAGGAGACCTGGGTTCAGTCCCTGGGTTGAGAAGATCCCCTGGAGAAGGGAATGGCAACCCACTTCAGTATCTCGCCTGGAGAAGCCCATGGATAGAGGAGCCTGGTGGAATATAGTCCATGGTGCTGCAAAGAGCTGGACACGAATGAGTGCCTAACACTTTCACAGAGCCGGGGCAAAACCCAGATCCCTTTCCCTTTAAGGAAGTTCCCTTTTGAGAGAGAATGTCTTGGTAACACACCAGTCTTTGATTTAGCAGCTAGAATTTGTTCACAGGTTGGGAGAGGTGTGGCAGGGGCTCACATCTCCACGTGTGAGTGCCAGAATATAGACTCTGCTCCATGTTCCCTACCCCAGCTGACCTCTTTCTGTCCATGAGCTGTTCGAGGGATAATGTCCTTAGGGAAACATGGGCATCTTCCTGGTTTTGATTTTGGCTTTTGTTATACCGAGGTGAAACTCACATAACATGAAATTTACCATTTTCAAGTGTTGGATCCTGTGGTATTCACACTGTGGTACAGCCAAGACCTCTTTCTAGTTCCAAACCGGGTACTCACTGGGCAGGGACTCTCAGTCTCCTCTCCCCCTCGCCTGCAGACCACCAATCTGTCTTCTATCTTCTGTTTCTATTGTTCCTAAGCACAGAGTATAGCCATGTGATTCAGGGACCCCACGGTTAAAAGAGAAGGTGGAATCTTAGGGACTGGGTTTATGTTATCATAAATCCAGGAGGTGAGTTTCAAGGATAAAACCACATCTTGCTTTATCTTCCCTTTAGTGATAAAAGAAAGATGTTATATTTCTGAAGCACCTTTGATCTGATTTTGAAAGAATAAACCTATACATTTTGTTTGAGCAGATAGCCAGCTAGCTGAAAAATAATGAGTTGATGAGCTGTTTTTTTTTTTCATTTTAAAATTGTATATTTTGATGAATTCTAGTAACAGTATGAAAGTGTATGGATTAATTGCCCATTTTAAGTATCCTATTCTTGTTTTTTTTTTCCTTGGAGGGAAATATTTTTGAAACACTAAGTATTCATTACAGGAAAATAAGCATGCCAGGCCTAAGGAAGAGAATGAAAGAAACAAGAGATGCTGTCTTTTTCTCAAGCACTGGAGGGGAGTTTGTGTGCTTGCAGCAGGATTTTTGTTTCATGAGTTTTTGTTGCTTCTTTATTGCAGTATTACTTACTTTCAGAGGACCTGATCTTATAAAATGCCAAAAGATCCAGGAGAAAATTGAATGCTTTGGCTCAAATCAATTGCATATTATGTTAGAAGACAGCAGACTTCATGAAAACACCTCCTGTAAGGGGGCAGAAGCTGAATTTTCCTTTGATTCTAGATTTTAATATCGACTTCCAGTATTTAATAATTAAAAAAACACGGTTTCACATGTATTTTTAATTTTCTCAAGTGTGAAAGTTGCATGAGTCTCACACTGACCCTTGGAAGTGGATTTCAGAGTTGGTATTTAAAATACAAGATTCACAGGGACCAAAATGGTGGAGTGGTCAACTGGAGTGTTGTTTTCCGGAATAAGCAGTATTTACATCGTCCTTTTTCAATATTTTCTTCAGTTTTCTTTTGGTGAATCTGGTTGTTATTAAAGTGACAAAGCTAATGGAGTTACCTGCTGGGGTGGCTTCTCCCAGGAAGGCACCTGGAATAAAACCTTTCATATACTTTCATATGCCTCACAAGAGGGTCCCTTGAAGGTTAAACAGGAACATTCTCTGACTCTTCGAGAGTGTCCTTTGGTGTTAATCTTTCTGCCACTACCTAGATGCCTGTCAGCCCCAACTTAAATCCATTTTGAGATATGCCTTGGTCTTCCCTAAATTAAACACAACAAGAACAAACAGATACCTTGGAGGGTTTTACCTCCTTGAAGTTTTGCTCATCTTGAGATTGCCATAGTTTAATGGCCTTTTTCAAGCGTGCATCAGGAAGGATGTTCATGGACATACCAAATCATAGATCAAGACGTACTATTTCAGGTGACTCTGTTCTTGTTCAGTTTTTTTTTTTTTTAATTGAATGACAACATTTTAAAATTCCACAGTGCTTTACAATTTTCCAAGTTTCACACACATGATTTTATATAAGCCCACAATAAGCCTTTTTAAAAAGTCCTCTACCTTGGCACTTCCCTGGTGGTCCAGTGGTGAAGAATCTGCCTTCCAATTGTTAGGTAAAAGATGACCAGGACACCGGAAAGAGTGTCTAACAGGCTTTAATGGGGAAGCACTCCTGGGCAGGGTTCCTGGACCCAAAAGAGTCAGGTCGAGGAAGTCCTCGCTCCGACCATGCTGGAGGTGGCTTATATGTGTCATTGCGAGGGATGTTCAGGATAATAGACGGGGGTTCAGATTGGTCGCCATGCTGAGGGGTCGCGGGCTGATAGGTCCTTCTACGTGGCTGGGGTGGGGCGGCTTTAGCTGGTGAAGTGTGTTGTCATTGTTCCCTGGGATCTGGGACTCTTAGGGACTTCCCCCGCCGGCGGGGGAGAGAAGGGCCGGCCCATCGTGGCCCCGGGGTCTGGCCTTACACCAGTGTGGGGGAGACGGGTTTGAGCCCTGGTTAGGGAACTGGGATCTCACTCGCCGTGGGGCAGCTATGCCAGCTCATTGCAACTAGAGAAGCTCATGCTGAGCCCACAGGCTCTGGAGCCCATGCTCCATGACAGGAGAAGGCCAACCCTGCAAGAGAACCCCATGGGTGCTGCAGCTAGGGAAAAACCCAAGGGCTGCAACAAAGCCCCAGTGCAGCAAAAAATGAGAGATACGGGAGTAGAACCCTTACATTGCCCTATCATCCCTCTTCCTGCTGGTAACCACTTGTTTGTTCTCTGTGTCTGGGAGTCTGCTTCTTTTTGGTTTTATTCACTAGCTCATTTGCTTTCTGGATTCCACATTTTTTTGGTACCATGCAGCATTTGTCTTTCTCCGTGTGGCTTACTGCACTTAGCAGAAGGCCATCCAAGTCCATCCATGTTGCTGCAAATGGCATTATCTCATTCTTTCTTATGTCTAAGTAATATTACACTGTATATACGTACCACTTCTTTGTCCATTCATCTATTGATGGACACTTAGGTGCTTACATATCTTGTCGATTGTAAATAATGCTGCAACAAACATCGGCGTGCATGTGTTTCTTAAAGAGTGTCTGCCACAAGATCTCAGGTGTAGAGAGAACCAAACATCTGCATTTAAAAGTGGATAATTCATTCTAAATCAGGTGATTCTGAGATAAGTGATGTGCAGAACACACTTGGAGGACCACTGGTCCTAGCCTGTTGAAGCCACTGGGGGCCTTGCTTTATTATTCAGGATATTTGCTTTTCCTCCTATGCCGAGTGATGAGAAAATTTGGTGAGATGTTCAGGACCTAATTCCAGTCATTAGAAAAATGTTAACGAAGGCAAGTAGCCTGGATTCAGAGTCCAGAGACAAAGCCCTGCAGACTCTTATTCTACACTGGCACTGCCTTCCATATACTGAAATTGAGACACTTTTATACCCTTTCCCTGGCTTGTCCTTCAGCCCACATTTTCCCTGTCACGTCCTCTGGGATCTCATGAGAAATTTTGTCAGATGCCTTGCTGTCATCCAGCTATGCTAGAGCTACAGAATTTCCCTGATCCATAGTTCAGCAAATGCATTTTTTGAAAGGAAGGAAGAAAAGGGATGGGCAAATAAAAATGTTTTAAAGGAAAAGAAAAATGAGATTAACTTGGCATGTTATCTCTTTGCCTGCTGATCCAAACATATATATTTGAACCAACAAATTTCCTCTGGAATGCGCAGATTGTAAGGTATACTTCCCAGGAGTCGCTGGAGCCTAACAAAGAAATTTACATGTGTTTTACAGGAGGTTTTGCCTCCCAACAGGAACATGTGCAGACTCAAGTGTGATAACTCATTAATACCAGCCTCCCTTTCTGTGTGATTGGAGCGGGGGGAGAAGGGGCTATCTTTTAACTCTGAAGCAGCGATTTGGGGCAGTGTGCAGAGATGGCGTTTACCTGTAAAAATCTGAGGGTTTCACACTCGTCACCCCTCACTGTCTTCCCATCTGCATACTCCCTGCTAAATAGCCTTCACTCTTTCTCTGTCTGGTATATCAGGGAGGAAACAGGGAAAGGATGGCTTCCCAAAGAAAAAGGGAAATTCCTGTAGTGCATTTGAATGACAAAACTGTATTTCTCAGAGGGTTTATTCCTAGAAAAAGGAAAGAGAATAGTAGGAATATGTGTGTCCCAGAATTCTGACCATGAAACCACAGAAAAGAACTTTGACTCACAACTCACTTAAGCTAATCCCTCCGCTAGACCCCCCCCACCCCTCCCCAGCCCCTGATATAGTGATTCATGTGAAAATCTGAAGTGAACTGAATTTAGGCGCGTGCAGAAGCCGGAGTACCAGGCGTCTGGGGATCATGCCGTGCCGTCATCTCTCTCAAACTGATGGCTCAAAAGCACTGCCCTTCTGATGCACAGATTTTAAAAAGTGGGGGAAGCAAATTAATGATACTCAAAAGGAATTTAAAGTAGACTAATCAGGGGAGCTGTTTGCAGATGTGCTGATGTAGAAAAATCAGTATTGGCTTTGTCTGGAAGGAGTGGAGTTCGTCTTCTCGAGCTAATTAAAGTGGGCTTATCTGTAAATTTAGTTATTCATAAATCTTGCTTCCACAGAGCTGCTGTTTTTCTAATAGGATGGGAAGGCTGGGTTTCTGTAAATGTGGGTCAGCCATGTGATTGAGTGACCCAGATTTCTGCAGACGCCCAGAAGACAGAGCAGAGAGAGGATCTGCACAGCACAGCGTGGGCACCCGGAGCCTATTCCGTGTGCTGACCACAGAGCTTGAACTGGACCGTTTTCACTTAGAAATCATGCTGTAGTTTCCTCCAAAGAAAACAGCACCAACCTCCAGGTCTTCCTGTTTTTTTTTTTTCCCCCGGATCACCTCTCTCTCTGAATCCATGAAGGGATCTTTTTGTAAGCAGTGAGATTAGGCAGCATCTTTCTTGGCTATGGCTCCAGTTGGGATAGCAGGCAGCACAGGACGCGGGCTGGTAGCCCTGAGTGTCCATCAGTGGAGAGGCTGGAAATGGACTCATGCTGATTTTAGACAGCTCATCAAATTAGCATTTTATGATGTCTCTGCATATTTTCTTTATAATGTAGCAGCAACTGTTTTCACTATGTGGTCAGCCAAATCATTTTTTTTTTCTTGTTATAAATTATGCTCAAAATGACAGGGCTCAATGTAGAAAAACTAGAAAACACAAAAAAAGCAATAAAAGGGGGGAGGCAGTAATTAAAAAATGAGAGAAAATAACTTCTTATTCTTCTGAAGCCATGAGCAAGAGGCAGTTTTGTTTAGTGGATTACCAAAAAAAAAAAAAAAAAGATAGCAGGCAGCACAGGACGCGGGCTGGTAGCCCTGAGTGTCCATCAGTGGAGAGGCTGGAAATGGACTCATGCTGATTTTAGACAGCTCATCAAATTAGCATTTTATGATGTCTCTGCATATTTTCTTTATAATGTAGCAGCAACTGTTTTCACTATGTGGTCAGCCAAATCATTTTTTTTTTCTTGTTATAAATTATGCTCAAAATGACAGGGCTCAATGTAGAAAAACTAGAAAACACAAAAAAAGCAATAAAAGGGGGGAGGCAGTAATTAAAAAATGAGAGAAAATAACTTCTTATTCTTCTGAAGCCATGAGCAAGAGGCGGTTTTGTTTAGTGGATTACCAAAAAAAAAAAAAAAAGAGCTCTTGAACCAGCTGTACTGTGCTGTGCTTAGTTGCTCCATCATGTCCGACTCTCTGCGACCCCATGGACTGTAGCCCACCAGGCTCCTCTGTCCATGGGATTTCCCAGGCAAGAATTCTGGAGTGGGTTGCTGTCTCCTACTCCAGGGGATCTTCCCAACACAGAGATCGAACCCAAGTCTCCCACATTGCAGGCAGATTCTTTACCATCCGAGCCACTAGGGAAGCCCATTAATACTGAACTGGGTAGCCTATCCCTTCTCCAGGGGATCTTCCCGACCCAGGAATTGAAGCAGTGTCTCCTGAATTGCAGGCAGATTCTTTACCAGCTGAGTTACCAGCGAAGCCCCTGGAAACCACTACCTGCATTGAAATAGAAGCTCTACCACTTCTCAGCTGTGGGATTTGGGGCAATTATCTCTCTATATCTCAGTTTCTTCTTTGATACGATAAGGATACCTACTTCAAGAAAATGCCTTGATCCTCTTAAAAGACTTCAACATAGTAAACATTCAGTACGTGCTTGTGGGAAAAGACACTGAATGAATACATAGGTGGAGTGTTTCCCATCGGATGTGAAGTTGTGTATCTGGTCCCTGGGCTTCCCAGGTGGCGCTAGTGGTAAAGAAGCCGTCTGCTAATGCAGGAGATATGAGAGATGCAGGTTCGATCCCTGCGTCAGGAGGATCCCCTGAAGGAGGGCACCCCAGGATTCTTGTCTGGAGAATCCCATGACAGAGGAGCCTGCCGGGCTATCACTGCCTTGGGTCATTTAAACTCGAGCGAGAAGAATATAAGATTTATGAAATAATATGTACGTTGAATAAGTAAGTTGTGATCTACTTGGTACCCCATTTGAGGGGAGGGCTATTTTATTTTGGCAGTTTTTCTTTTCTTTGGTGTGTTCATCTGATTAAACTACTCCCATTATAGCCTGATTGTTAGTGGGTAGCAGACCCAGGCCCAGATCTTTCCATCACAGAATAAGAAACATGATAAGGCTCCATGGCATTCATCTTTTAAATTATTTTTAAATAAGCATTTCTCAAGTCCTTACCGAGTGGCAAGAGCCATGTCAGATTCTGGAGCTGCAAAGACATTTGTAGGGGACACAATTAAGGAGACCTGTGACTTGAAGAGGAGTTACAATGTACTGCGATACATGCTGAGTCAGCATGCCCAGGGCCTGTAGGGGCTGGTGTGTGTGTATACGCTTATGTGTGTGGGAGAGAGAAGTTATCAGAACATCCTTCTCTCAAGGAGGTCCAGTTGGAACTACATCCCAGTAAAATGCTAGGTATTAGTTTCATACGGTAGGTGGGGCTCATTGCAACCTAAAATCACAAGAGTGGCAATTGCAAACATTGCAAAAAAGGAAGACAGGTGAGAAGGTGAACAGTCACCCTCAGTTCAGCATGGGTAGAGGTCTAGGGGGATGAAGGGTGTGGGGCTCTATGCCGAATAGGGCTGGTTGTCATTTGATGGTTTTTAAATAGAGAGTGAGTTGGCCAGGACAGCAGTTTGGAAAGCTCGTCAAGAGCCATGTGTATTTGGAGTCAGGATGATTTGGCACAACTAGTTGTGAATTAAGTGGCTGGAATAAGGGTGGGGCAGCAGGGATGAAGGGAAGAAACCAATTCACAAGATGTTAAGGAAGGAGAAGTCACAGAATCTGGCAACCCATGGACGCCTGTGTTGGGAGGAAGGATGGTGATGCTGGGGGAGTGACTGATGACAGAATTAGTGACAGTCCTCAGCCTCTAGCTTGTGATGTGCATGGGCTGGTGAGACCATTTATCTAGATTAAGTATGTAGGAGAAAGGTCACTGTTGAGGTGGAAAGATGCCAAACATACTGGTGGGTTTTATGAACTTCTGACAAATCAGAGGTGACTTCCCAGGTGGCTCAGTAGTAAAGAGTCTGCCTGCCAGTGCAGGAGATGCAGAGGTGTGGGTTCAATCCCTGGGTCAGGAAGATGCCCTAGAGAAGGAAATGGCACCCCACTCCAGTATTCTTGCTGGAAAAATCCCATGGACAGAGGAGCCTGGTGGGCTACCATCCATGGGACCACAAAGAGTCAGACACAACTGAGCACACAGGCTCGGATGTTGATGTATCAGATGGAGCTTTTGATAGGAGTGGCACCACGCAGGCACTAAATGTGGGTTTCTTCACGCAGGCAATCATCCTGGATCAATATACATCACCTGGCTTTTCCTCATTAAGCGGTTTTGGGAGTGACTGGCGAACATCAAGTTCTGTCTTCTTAGAGAACCGTGGTGTGCTCTGCTTGTTTTAAATACACCACAAGGATGTTTTCTGGTGAAGGGAATTAATCTGAACAACTCATTTCCATTGGGGACTTTTGCTAGGCTATTGGAGGCAGCACTTAGAAGCAGGGAGGTGTGCTGGGGTCCAGCCCCGGTGGATCCAGGGTGATTCGAAGGTGGAGACGGAGTCGGCGAGAAAAACACTTTTAGAAATATAAGATTAGATTAGGAAATAATAGTACAGTAGGAAAATTTAGATGGAGAAAAGAAGGCTGAATAACTTGATTTATGTGGAATACCAATCTCCACCTACGTAGGCCACAGGCGTCTTTCCGTTCTCCCGAAGGAGAGGAGGCACTAAGGCCTCCCCGGTCCGATCTTAGAAGCCCAAGCATAATTAGTAGGCTTGGTGAGGACCTACTCCCCAGTTGGAAATTCAGCCAGAAGAGGAAAGAAAGAACGACACGGGGGGAATCAGCCTTTCCAGAAACTGATCCCCTTTTCTTTATTTTCAGGTTTGCTTATATACCCTTTTTACACATAGGGATGAATACAGAGTCACGCGGGGGTCAGCAGTCCTGACCTTTATCAAAATCAGGTGCTTTACATAAGAAAGGGTCTTAGGGGTTTTACATCATCTTCTGGCCATGAGGCCTGCTGACACTTTATGACCCTCTCTGATAACCAAAAAACTTATTTTTTCCAAGGGTGTTTTTCCTTAAACCAGGCACCACCCTCCAAATAAAGTTACATTCCTATAGGGTGAGGGTGTAGTGAGTTACAATCAAAAAAGGAATTTATTTAACCCAAGGTTAACATGATTCATCTTAAAGGTTAATACTTATTTTTCTTATATGCTAGTTATATTCATTATAAGGGCAGAGAATATGGAGATTTAATAGCAAACATCAGCCTAACAAATGAAATCCCTTTACCAATGTTCCCCTTAAGATCTATTTAGTCTTAAGATAGTGATAAAGTTACATTTTTGCATAGCAAGGACACAGTGATCTATAACAAAGTACAGTGATCTATAACAAAGGAAAAAATTCATTAACTCAAAAAGTCTAATATTGCTAACATCAAAAACTACTATATTTCTTTTTCTATATTCCAAATACATTGATTACTATATTCCCAGGTGCCTAAGGACGTGGAGGCCTGGCAGCAATCATGGACTCAACAATGAGAAAGGCCCCATGCTAACTAAGACCTTCAAAATACCCCAAACTCTCTGTGCTGTTTATGGTTGAGAGGTAGTAAACAATCATGTGCTCCGTAGTGGCAGGAGTATGGATAATCCTATCACACAAGCTAGCTTGCCAGCAGAGAGGTTTGACCTAAGACACCCTTGTCACACCCAAGGGCAGGGAATTAGTAGCAATTATTGGCACAACAAATGAAAAACCCTTCACCAATATAATTCCTAATCAACACACTATACTAATAAATTCTAACTTCCCAAAAGAATCTGCCTTTAGTAAGTCTAAAACATCTCGTGCCTCTCACGGTTGGGAGGCTGTAAACAATCACATGTGGCTGGACGAACCTATACAGGCAGGCTAGATAACCTTCAGAGGAGTTCGTAAGCTGAAACACTCTTGTCACGCCCAGGAATTTTTATTAACTGGAGCTGCAAGTTAACTCCTTCTCCGAGAGAAATGGTTATGGGGGAGAGCCCCCCATAAAGTCAGAGGTGTAAGTGAGAGCATAAAACAGACTCTGGTTTTGGGGGTAGATGCTCGGGAACAGGGGGTTTCCTGAGGCTTAATCACGCCTTTGCATATGCCAAGCCTCCTTCCTCATGACCTTTGCCATGGGCGGAGTTCCTCATGCTGGCCCCCGGCAGAGATGGAAATTGACACTGCTAGTTTTTGATGCTTTTGCTGCAAACTGATAAAGTAACAGAAGTTTTATGATTTCAATATGGTTTTGTGGACGTATCATTATTTATGTGGTTTTTTTTTTTTTTTTCAGTAAAGGAAATACCAGTTCCTAGTGGGAAATATGCCCTCAACTCATGGCTGAGTCTAGCCCTGTGCTGCCCTTCCCTCGCCAACAGCGGGTCAGGTCATTTTAGTATGCTCCTCAAGAGAAAAAGTGACAGTGAAAATCGCTCAGTCTTGTCCGACTCTTTGAGACACCATGGACTGTAGCCCGCCAGCCTCCTCTGTCCATGGAATTCTCCAGGCAAGAATACTGCAGTGGGTAGCTGTTCCCTTCTCAAGGGGATCTTCCCAAACCCACAGATCAAACCCAGGTCTCCCGCATTCCAGGCAGATTCTTTACCAGCTGAGCCCCGGGAAGCCTTAGAAGATGCTGCCTTATCTCTGACCATCCCCAGAGAGGTGGAGAGTAATACTTGCCCATCTGCCTTATGGTGCTCGGTGCCTCAGGCCAAGAGACTTCCTGGAAGAGACGTGGTGGGGAAGAAAAATTAGGAGTTTGAAATTCACATAAACACACTGTTTTTTATCGAATAGATTACCAACATGGACCTACTGTTTAGCACAGGGAACTATACTGAATATCTTAACTGTACTGATAAAGGAGAAGGATCTGAAAAAAAAAAAAAATGTACCTGCGTCTCTTTGCTGTACACCTGAAACTAACACACTGTAAATCAACTATGCTTCATTCAAAAAGCAAATAATTATTCAGAAAAATGAAGCTGTGACTGTAATTTACTTCTCCATGTTTCGTATGTTACGTATATAGAGGCAGGATAGAGAATTGTTCATGCTTCAGCAGCGTTTATTTGGAACTTACTGTTGTGTATCAGAGAGTGTAGTGCGTTTCCTGCTGGGGTGATGAAGGGGCTTCATGTATAAACTTCTTGGGGAAGATGGGTTTCCAAACAAATAAGAGCAAATCAGTCAGTAAAGTACTGTAACAGAAGTTATCCAAAGCAGCGTGGGGCTTCAGAGCATAGCTGCCTAGCAAGTGCTAGGGCGTTTTTTTTCCCCTGAATATGCTCACTTCTAACTGAAGGATAATTACATATTGTGTTGGTTTCTGCCATGTGTCAGCGTGGATCATACGCGTGTCCCTCCCTCTTGAGGCACCTCCCCCCTACAGGTTGTCACGGAGCTCTGGTCTGAGTCCCTTGAGGCATACAGCAGCTTCCCAGTGGCTGGCTGTTCTGCCTGTGTTAGTGCGTATGCTTCCGTGATGCTCTCCATCCTCTCCTTCCTACCAGGAATTCTTCAGAGAGGAGTCTCTCTGGACAGCCTGCATGCTTGCTTCAGTTCAGTTCAGTTCAGTTCAGTCGCGCAGTCGTGTCTGACTCTTTGCGACCCCATGAATCGCAGCACGCCAGGCCTCCCTGTCCATCACCAACTCCCGGAGTTCACTCAGACTCATGTGCATTGAGTCCGTGATGCCATCCAGCCATCTCATCCTCGGTCGTCCCTTTCTCCTCCTGCCCCCAATCCCTCCCAGCATCAGGGTCTTTTCCAATGAGTCAACTCTTCGCATAAGGTGCCCAAAGTACTGGAGCTTCAGTTTTAGCATCATTCCTTCCAAAGAAATCCCAGGGTTGATCTCCCTCAGAATGGACTGGTTGGATCTCCTTGCAGTCCAAGGGACTCTCAAGAGTCTTCTCCAACACCACAGTTCAAAAGCATCAATTCTTCGGCGCTCAGCCTTCTTCACAGTCCAACTCTCACATCCATACATGACCACAGGAAAAACCATAGCCTTGACTAGACGGACCTTAGTCGGCAAAGTAATGTCTCTGCTTTTGAATATACTATCTAGGTTGGTCATAACTTTTCTTCCAAGGAGTAAGCGCCTTTTAATTTCATGGCTGCAGTCACCATCTGCAGTGATTTTGGAGCCCAAAAAAACAAAGTCTGACACTGTTTCTACTGTTTCCCCATCTATTTCCCATGAAGTGATGGGGCCAGATGCCATGATCTTCGTTTTCTGAATGTTGAGACCAAAGTACTGGAGCTTCAGTTTTAGCATCATTCCTTCCAAAGAAATCCCAGGGTTGATCTCCTTCAGAATGGACTGGTTGGATCTCCTTGCAGTCCAAGGGACTCTCAAGAGTCTTCTCCAACACCACAGTTCAAAAGCATCAATTCTTCGGCGCTCAGCCTTCTTCACAGTCCAACTCTCACATCCATACATGACCACAGGAAAAACCATAGCCTTGACTAGACGGACCTTAGTCGGCAAAGTAATGTCTCTGCTTTTGAATATACTATCTAGGTTGGTCATAACTTTTCTTCCAAGGAGTAAGCGCCTTTTAATTTCATGGCTGCAGTCACCATCTGCAGTGATTTTGGAGCCCCCAAAAACAAAGTCTGACACTGTTTCTACTGTTTCCCATGCTTGCTTACCTGGTTTAAATGACATGGCAGACTTGTTGAAGGTCATATCTTTTTCCCTGAATTGGACTTTTCTTTACATTTCATCTGTGCTTCTTTGTATTACAGTTTTTCGGGTCTGAGTCTTGTCTTCTGCACTATTCTAGAGCCTCTTTGGGGTAAGACTTCTGTCTATTCAATTTTTCTATTCCCTGCTGTGCCCAGCAAATGCCACAGTAACACACAGAGTTTCTCACTTTATTCTCAGAATAGCACTGTGGCACAGATGCTATTGTTAGCCCCATTTTTATAGATAAGAAAACTAAAATTCAGAGCATTGAAAACTATTGTTAAGGTATTTTAAACAAGTCCAGTTGCTTAAATGAAATGCAGTAAACTAAATGAATTAAACAGAAATTTACTCTTTGACAGTTCTAGAACTAGAAGGCCAACATTATGATGGTAGCATGATCAGAAATGGCAAAGTTATTAGGATATCATGGAGGCCCTGCGAGTATCTCCCATGCCTATCGGTTGTTCTGTTGGTCTCCGTCCTGGCATTGGACTAAATACACTTCTGCTAATGCTTATAACTTCAGAAGGCAAGTTATTCTTATTTTTGTTTTACAGATGGGAAAATGGCAAACTTAAATCTAGTCTGGGGAGAGAAAGAGTATGTTCAAGGAAAGTGAAACAAAAATAGATTTAAATAATCCGTTCCGTTCAGTCGCTCAGTCATGTCCGACTCTTTGCGACCCCATGAATTGCAGTACGCCAGGCCTCCCTGTCCATCACCAACTCCCGGAGTTCACTCAGACTCACGTCCATTGAGTCCGTGATGCCATCCAGCCATCTCATCCTCGGTCGTCCCCTTCTCCTCCTGCCCCCAATCCCTCCCAGCATTAGGGTCTTTTCCAGTGAGTCAACTCTTTGCATGAGGTGGCCAAAGTACTAGAGCTTCAGTTTTAGCATCAGTCCTTCCTAAGAAATCCCAGGGTTGCTCTCCTTCAGAATGGACTGGTTGGATCTCCTTGCAGTCCAAGGGACTCTCAAGAGTCTTCTCCAACACCACAGTTCAAAAGCATCAATTCTTGGCCACTCAGCCTTCTTCACAGTCCAACTCTCACATCCATACATGACCACAGGAAAAACCATAGCCTTCACTAGACGGACCTTCTTTGGCAAAAGTAATGTCTCTGCTTTTGAATATACTATCTAGGTTGGTCATAACTTTTCTTCCAAGGAGCAAGCGTCTTTTAATTTCATGGCTGCAGTCACCATCTGCAGTGATTTTGGAGCCCCAAAAAATAAAGTCTGACACTGTTTCTACTGTTTCCCCATCTATTTCCCATGAAGAGATTTAAATAATAAAAACTAATAATGTTAGATATACCTTAAGGTAAAAGGTAAAGAATCTGCCTTCAGTGCCGGAGACCTAGGTTTGATCCCTGGGTTCAGAAGACCTCTGGAGAAGGTAATGGCTACCTACTCCAATATTCTTGCCTGGAGAATTTGTGAACAGAGGAGTCTGGCATGCTAAGTCCATGGGATCACAGAGAGTTGGACATGACTTAGCGACTGACACTTTCACTTTCAAGGTGGGTTGTCAAATGCATGGTGCATAATAAAAGCTCTCATTTACTCAGTGGTATGGACATGCTTATCTTGGTGAGATGCCTTATAATAATCTTCACAGTAGCAGTTAGAAATGGGTACTGTTACTTTCCCCTTTTGCTGAGGATGAAATCAGACAGAGGAGTTAGTGATCACGTATTAGTAAGTGTCAGAGTAAATGTCATGTCTGTTTGTTTCCAGTGCTATTCTCTTAAACACTGCAATTACAGCAGTGTAACACCCTGACATATTAAACCGAATTGTGCCTTTCCTCACTGCCTCACTTTTTGATCACTCTAATCAGCTGGTAGTTTTCACTGCCTTGTGGAGAATTGGGGCATTCTAGACAGGGAGCAGAGTAAGCAGGAGGCATGTCCATAGAAATGGAAAGAAAGCAGAAAAAATGGGGGAAAGAACTATTTTTTAACTTCCAAAATAGGCTTTTGAAAGCCACATCAAAAATAACAGTTTTAAAAGCACAGGTTTTGATCCTAAGAGCTAAGTTTTGTTAAGAGAAGAAAAGCCTCCTGAGAATAAAAAATAAAGGTCTCTGAAAAAGCTGGTCATAGGGTTTATGCCATAGTAATAGGTTGGAAAGAGACTAGAGGAAGATTTATAAGCTTCCCTCTCCCCACCTCATCTTCCCCAGCCTAGCTGAAGATCTTCAGGTAGGTAGAGGAGGAGAGTTAGTTAGGACCTGAGCAGGGAGAAGGAGTCTGGGTTCTGCAGTGATGAGGTCAGACTTGGGCCATCGCCTAGGAAGACAAGCAAAGCTGCCACATCTGGAGGGAGTGTCAGGCCGAGCCATGGCCATGTCTGCTGGCCTTCCCCTTTCCCAGGGGCACCATGTGTCACCTCCGGGAGCCATGGGGTTGTTCCATGCTGCTCCTCAGGGCTTCCTCAGCAGCTACCTGCATGCTGCCTGAGCACTGTCCAGTAGAATCCATGCTCCCCCACAGCCTGGTATTCTGCTGAGCCTTGATGTGGGCCATCCAGTCCGTGGGGATGCCTCATTTCATTGCCCAGGATAGTCAAAGCCTTGCAAAGGAGACCTAGATCTTACCTGGGTAGGACTGACTATATTTCCAAAGGAGAAGTGAAGCTACTCTGCGATGGCTTCCAGGGGCAGCTGGGACCAAAGCTGATCTTGAGGGTGAGGAGGACCTTGGAAGTGAGGGGATGAGACAAGCTTTCAAGGAGGGTGAGCATAGTGCATAGCTATGGAAAAGCATGATTCATGTTGTGAAAATACTTAAATCCTGAAGTTGCAGTTTGAGGCTAGTATCTGCCATGGGGGACCTTGAATGTGAGAATAGAGTTTCGACTTCAGCCTGCAGGCCCTGAGGAGTCATTGAAGCTATCTTTTGTTTGGTGATCTTTATGATGAAATCCTCTACTAAACATTTTGCACACATGTAACAATGACTCACTTAATATTCAAAAACATCTCCAGAGAGGCTGAATAACTGACCTGAGGTTACACAACTGGGAAGAGATAGAACTTCGCAGATTTGAACCCTGGATTTTTCTGCCTGAGACAGAATCTCATGTTCTTCCAACTCTACCAAGCTGTCCCTCAGCCTGTGAGTGCAAGTCGGGACTAGCATCCTTGGTCATGCTTGGCTCTAGAGCAGTCAGATTCCAGGCTCCCTCCAAGGCGGGGAGTTGAGGATACCTTTGCAAACTTGCAGATGAATGTAACACCCCCGTCCCCCCCTCAAAGGTTTCCTAGCCTAGTCATTCCCAAGTTGGCCCCTCATGATCTTAATTTGTACTTTGACTGAGGGGTTAAATCACTGTCATTCGCCCGTTAGTTTTGGTCCCAATGCTGTATATGGATGGCTCTTTATATTGACATCTTAGCTCCTGCATCTGTGCTTTGTAAAAGTGTGAATGTTTTTCTTCTTGTTCTTCAGAGTGACTTAGTTCCTGTGCCAGGGGAGGGCAATGCGTAAGCTTTTACTCTGAGCTCTTCTTATTTATTTGGAGTTTAGATCTGTGTTCTGTCAGCTGGTCTACTTTAACTGGTCTACTTTTCATCCAGTTAATGACAAATGCCGACCGTGTGAATGTTTGACATTCAAAACAGACAGCTCCGCAGTTTCGTGCTTTTAGGTCAGTCACTCCCTCCAACTGGGAGATTTATCTCCATGAGCCTGACAGTTGACCTCTTTGCAGGCACTTACTTCTACCTGTCCTTTCTGGAGTTTTTCTTGGCACCTCAGAGCGAGGGATGGGATTTGTTAACATCAACACTTCTTTGAGATAGACAGGACAAGCGTCCTGGTGCTCTCTTCAGAGGTGAGGCATCGACAGAACCTAGAAGTTGCTCCGCTATCCCACGGAGTGGTGCCAGTTGTTCAGAATGCTCACTCACATCCATTCCATTGGCCTTCAGCAGTTCAGCATCAGGCTCAACTACCTTCAGACTATCAGCCGCGTCTCTCTTCCTGCTTCTCCCTCCTCACGTCTTCTCTTTGTCCCTCACACACATGTACACAAATATTCATCATATTCCAGCCCAGCTGAAGCATGGTAATTTCCCAGGATGTTTCGTTTGCTTTTTTACCTCTGAGTATCTGCCAGTGTTGCCATTATTGTGAGCATTGATATAATGGTAATCGCAACAGTGATGGCTATCCATTCCTCAGTCCCAGGTTCTTTCCTCACATTCTTCCATATAGTAGATGAAGAGGGAACGCTGGGAGCATCTGACGCCCAGGACAAATTTCTGCCCAGCTCCAGGGCTGTTCCCTTGGCCTCGGCTGGGCTCCCCTCAGCCACCCGGCTGCTGTGGTTTCTCTCTGGGACTCAGGGCTCCCCCCGCCCTGCTGTGTCTCTACACCCCAATTCCTTAGTGTAGCAGGATGCACGCTGCCTGGTGTGGGTCAGCGGATATGGCTCTCTCCTCTACTGAGTCAGGGACCGCAGTGTCTGTCTTGTTTGGAACTGGGTTTCCAGGTCGAGTTTAGGGTAGACTGCCGCAGCTCGGTCAGGGTGGAATGACTGATGGACGGTGTTGGGCTGGCATGGAAGGACATGCTGCCCAGCACCCCTCGGCTATTTTGTGCTCGTGACTTTTGAAGCCCTCTCCCCTCCAAGCCCATAGAAATGATCAATAAGGATTTGTGGACCAACTCAGTGAGCCTGCGGAAGATGAATCTGAAAAGTCTGTGACAACTCTCAGGACCTGGCAGAGCCTTGGACTGCCCTGGAGAGTGGCTGACCCTGACCTCATATCTGAGCTGCTGGCAGGCCGTCTTTCCCATGACTGTGGGTGTGTGCAGAGCCGGGTGACTGCTTGTTTCTGTGTTGGACCTGTATGTCAGTGTTATGGAAAGCAAAAGGGAAAGTGTTCGGCGCTCAGTCATGTCCAACTCTTTGTGTGTGACTCCATGGATTGTAGCCCACCACGCTCCTCCATCCATGAGATTCTCCAGGCAAGAGTACTGGAATGGGTAGCCATTCTCTTCTCCAGGGGATCTTCCTGACCCAGGGATTGAACTCGGGTCTCCTGCATTGCGGGCAGATTCTTTACTATCTGAAGGCAACAAAAAACAAATAGTTCTCCACATGCCATTCCCTTTCCAGGGGACTTTCCATTCTAGGCAGATGACAGGGACCTACGGAAGGCTGCCCTCACCTGATTGTGTGTGCACGTGTGTGTGTGTGTGGCTCATGTGTGTGTGTTCTCTGTGTGTCTGTCCTGGGGACTGGGAAGGGCGTCTGTTTTGCCCCCAGCCTCTCAAAGAAGGCATGGCTGTCATCTCAGGGAAACACGTGCATCCTAGCAACAGTGGCAGGCACGCCACTGTTAGCATGTCTGCGCTCTGGCAGCATCTGCTGACACTCGAGACTCTTCTGCCAGAACTTCGCCTGCCAAACCACCGGACCATATGCTCTCATCAGCAGTAATACCCACACCCCAGGTCTTTTGGGATGAGGCATCGTGAATCAACGACCAGTATCCTGGCCGAGATGAGCACAGCCTGTGCATGACTCTCAGAACAGAGAGGATGGAGTGGGGTGCTCTGCATTTTTGATTTCAGAAACAATAGGTACTAAAATAGTGTTGAATTTACTTCTGATCCAGACAGTAATTGACAGTGTAATGAATGGATTAACTAATTACACAGAGCTGCAATATTTTTCCAAGGCCTAGTCTACTGGCTTGTTGTTGGTGAGAAGCATCATTAAGCAGAATAGCATGAAGCCGTTGTTTTCCTAAGTGGCAGAAAAAGAGTGTCTAAACTTCTGGTTGAGCAAGGTTCTACTTTCTATGGGCACTAGCAAATAAATTTTATATGCAATAAATTGCTCCAAAATCACTGCAGATGGTGACTGCAGCCATGAAATTAAAAGACGCTTACTCCTTGGAAGAAAAGTTATGACCAACCTAGACAGTATATTCAAAAGCAGAGACATTACTTTGCCGACTAAGGTCTGTATAGTCAAGGCTATGGTTTTTCCTGTGGTCATGTATGGATGTGAGAGTTGTACTGTGAAGAAGGCTGAGCGCAGAAGAGTTGATGCTTTTGAACTGTGGTGTTGGAGAAGACTCTTGAGAGTCCCTTGGACTGCAAGGAGATCCAACCAGTCCATTCTGAAGGAGATCAGCCCTGGGATTTCTTTGGAAGGAATGATGCTAAAGCTGAAACTCCAGTACTTTGGCCACCTTATGCAAAGAGTTGACTCTTTGGAAAAGACCCTGATGCTGGGAGGGATTGGGGGCAGGAGGAGAAGGGGACGACCGAGGATGAGATGGCTGGATGGCATCATGGACTCAATGGAGGTAAGTCTGAGTGAACTCTGGGTGTTGGTGATGGACAGGGAGGCCTGGCGTACTGCGATTCATGAGGTCGCAAAGAGTCGGACACGACTGAGCGACTGTACTGAACTGAACTGATAAATTGCTCATTATTAATTGCTTTCTAATTGTTTCAAATGTATATTTTCTGCCATTCTTCCTCCTAGAGAAGTAATGAGTCTGTTAAAAAAAATAGGGGCTACTTATGTTTTTCTTTTCTACTCCTAGGAATGCACTACAGCATTGGGCCCTGAGGAGGTACCCAAAAGTCACTCAGTAGAAGAATAACATTGGCAGATAAGACTTATTTAGGAGGCATTACAGTATGTTAAGTCACCAACAGCTTATAAAAGGTTAAATTTTTAGCAAGTGAATTATACACAAGAATTAAAGCAGAAAACTTTTATTGCAAATTAGATTCACAGTCTTTCCCGAGTTTCTTGGACAGTTCACAATTGATAGGAAAGTCATAGTTTCCCATATATATATATGCCATAACGTATATATAAATGATGCTAAAGCTGAAGCTCCAATACTTTGGCCCCCTGATATGAAGAACGGACTCATTGGAAAAGACCCTGATCCTGGGAAAGATTGAAGGCAGAAGGAGAAGGGGATGACAGAGGATGATGGCATCACTGACTCGGTGGACATGCATTTGAGTGAACTCCGAGAGTTGGTGATGGATAGGGAAGCCTGGTGTGTTGCAGTCCATGGAGTCGCAAAGAGTCAGACATGACTGAATGACTGAACTGAACTGATGTCATAAAGTATTTGTATCTGTCTACACACAGATGAAGCCTTTTGGAATCTTTAAGAGGCGTTAAAAGTTTTTAGTATTTCCTTACTTCTCTCTAACTTTTTAAATGAGAACACATTAACTATATCCGTGGAATTCAGCTCCCATTAGGGCAGGGATGTGTGTCTGTTTTGTTTTTCTGCCTCGCCCTTTAGCTGCAAGAATGCCCGGTACAGACTAGATATTGAATATTTGCTGAGTGAATACTTGAACCCCAAATATTTTCTAACCTAGTGCTATAAATAACCTTTTTTTTTTCAGTTTAAGACTAGTAATTAATAATTAAACACTTTCAGTAGTTGTTCAGTGGCTCATTCATGTCTGACTCTTCGCGACTCCATGGACTTCAGCATGCCAGGCTTCCCTGTCCTTCACATCTCCCAAAACTTGCTCAAACTCATGTCCACTGAGTCAGTGATGCCATCTAACCATCTCATCCTCTGTCATTCCCTCTCCTGCTGCCTTCAATCTTTCCCAGCATCAGGGACTTTTCCAGTGAATCAGTTCTTTGCATCAGGTGGCCAAAGTATTGGAGCACCAGCTTCAGCATCAGTCCTTCCAATGAATATTCAGGACTGATTTCCTTCAGGATTGACTGGTTTGATCTCCTTTTAGTCCAAGGGACTCTCAATGAGTCTTCTCCAGCACCACAGTTGAAAAGCATCAGTTCTTCGGCACTCAGCTTTCTTTATACTTCAACTCTCACATCCATACATGACCACTGGAAAAACCGTAGCTTTGACTAGACAGATGTTTGTTGGCAAAGTAATGTCTCTGCTTTTTAATATGCTGTCTAGGTTGTCATAGTTTTTCTTCCAAGGAGCAAGTGTCTTAATATCATGGCTGCTGTGACTGTCAGCAGTGATTTTGGAGCCCCCCAAAATAAAGTCTCTCACTGTTTCCATTGTTCCCCCATCTATTTTCAGACTTTTTTCTCTACAGTTTCCCTAGATATATCCCCTTTTGATCTTTATCGATTTGTCTTTCTATAAAACAAAAAGACTTATGGTTGAAATACATACTTGAATAGTTTGACAGTATTGACATTATTTAGTACCCATCACTTACTGGGTGCTTAATAAATATTTGTTGAAATATTGCAGCCCATCTAATTGACTCTCAGTCCCCTTCTGTATATGGACAGCTTTTTACTCATTCATATTTTACAAAATGATACAGCATGCCTAGGTCTTCCTGTTTTATCTCTTAGACAGTGTTGTCTAAGAGTCCTGTATTCCAGCTTCACCACATTTCACCACATTTCTTTCCATTTTTTAAAGGTAGACTAATTTTTCATGATTCCTTTTAGCCCCCTATGGGCTTCCCAGGTGGCTTAGTGGTAAAGAATCCACCTAGCAATGCAGGAAATATGAGAGACATGAGTTTGACCCCTGTGCAGGAAGATCTCTGGGAGGAGGAAATGGCAACCCACTCCAGCATTCTTTCCTGGGAAAGCCCATGGATAGAGGAGCCCAGTGGGTTACAGTCTGTCGGGTCACAGAGTCAGACATGACTGAGGGACTGAGCGTGCAAACACCTGCTCCTTACTCTGGACTGTCGTGACCTGGGTTCAGTGTCACCTGCCCTTGTCTTGGACATCCCTGACTCCTGGTGATATTTAACCAACAGTGCTGTGCTCTACACTGGTCTAGGCGTGTCTCTCGGTGGGTGTTGAGCCTGTCCAGCTCAGGGACACTTGCTGTTTCACTCTCGTCTCCTTCTCCCTCTCCTTTACTGACAGCCATCCCATCCTGAAGCCTACTCAGACCCCAGCCCAGTTAGGACACTGAAATGTTTACAGCACGACTGGGTGAGAGCTTCCCTTATATAGATGGGTAAGGGCTCTCAAAGTTGCATGTAATAAATCTGAGCCCATCCCTGAACCAGGCATGTTATAGTTACCATCTCATTTAATTCTCAGAAACTTTGTGAAAAGAGCATAATCATAATCCACCCTCTTCCCACAGAACCAGAGATGCGCAGCTGCTGAGTAGAGTGTTACAGTGAATGATTTGTTTCCTTGTCTAAACCTTTGTCTTACTCCGCTGCCCCACTGTCTCACATGCAGGTATTTTGTATTCCTGAGCTGCAGAATTTAACGGTCATCTGCTTGCTCTCCTCTAGATACCAGTCATGGTTCTTGGCTTTCCTTAATCAATAGAAATTGATCAGAGGGCAGATAAATTCAGGCAAGGTTTTACTGGGCCGTTGCTGATGGAGCGGGGAGTGAGAACAAGTAACAGGTTCCCTTGTTAGCTCACTCGCCGAGGGAGACTGAACTGCCCCTTCTGTGGGTGTGGGTGGTGGAGACTGAACTGCCCCTTCTGTGGGTGCGGGTGGTGGTGAGTCCAGGGACTGGGCCAGGTGGGCGGCTGAGGTGTTTTGCCCACTCCTTTGGTGGTGTGGAGTGCAGGGTGCCAGGACATGCAACAGTACCCTGCTTTTGCTCCTAGCTCTTCAGAACTTGGGCGGTTGACTTTTTGTCAGCAGTTTTAGGCTTGCTGTTGTAATGCACATTGTGACACAATTTAAGTGCCTATAATTAGCACTGTATTATCATTCATAGAGGAAAAGCTGCATTATTACCAAATCTCAAGTCATACATAAATGTATGAAGCCAGTAAAGGTGTCAAAGGGACAACTAAAGAAACCCAGTGACTTACTTACTCAGTAAGCAGAACAGGTCGTGCGATAAGCCAGCCTGGCATGCTGTCATCCTGGGCTGCACCTGGTCATCTGATCGCTGTCTTTGCCCAGATTCCTGGGCTGGGCCAAGTGACTGATTCACGCACACCTCAGTACCCATTACTGTAGCACTAGCTGCAAACCGCTCTATGAATCTGCCCTTGTGTGCAAACCAGGTCTCCCACTGCCAGGTCTGATTCAGATAGGCTGGGATCTGGGACCTGGGGGCCTTTGCTGCAGAGCTTGTACTTAGACAAATATCTCCTCCAGAAACTTTGAGTGATTAGAAATAGCTGAATGCAGGTGCAAATTACGGACAGCAAGATATAAAGTGACCAAAAAGTCAACTGCCAAATTTCTGAAGAGCTAGCAGCAAAAGCAGGTTAGCTGTCAAATGCCTAGCTTTTGTGTGTGTGTGTGTGTTTTTTTTAAAAAAGACTAGAATTTGGGGGATTTGGGCATTAAGCAATACATTTGCCCAGATGTGAAAAGTTAATTTCTAAGGGATCAGGAGATCTTGTTTATGGTATGCGAATGTAGCTTAAAGGGAATTAGCTTAATTGTGTAAGAATATTAAGCAATCTTCTGCCGTCTGCTGCCAACAGCACATGGCTCCCTGAAGGTCTGCTCTTCCATCACTCTGGTCTTCTCCCTGTCTGGATGGAGTTCCCAACATCATTAACACGCCTCACACGTTTTTTTCTTTTTGGAGCAGGGGCTTGGTTAAATCGTTTTCACTTATGCAAAGTGGATTGCGAAAACCTTTTCCCCAAATACCCACAAAAAACAGCTATTTTGGTCTTCACTTGCACGCGACACACGGCCAGTTTCATGCAGCATATTGGCCTGATCACCAGCTAGTCTGTTTAACCGTACTGCTCTCCCTGCCCATCTTCCCAGCTAAGCTCCTTCTGTTCTGGCACCACCGTCCATTTACCACCCGGCAAATGCTCCATCTCTCTTCTTTTTTCCCCCCAGAATTTTTTTTTTTTAATCTCTGTCTTCAGGAGATTGCCCGATAGGTTTTTATTTGCCTGTGTTATGGAACACTATTTCACAAACTGCTTTGGGTCACAGTCTACCGTAGGAATTAAATTTTACCTTGTGAACCAGAATATCCATCCTCAGCCACACAAGCACAGGCTGCAAAAGGACTGTGCAGAGGCTTTCAAAAAACAGTACCATGTGAGTTTCCTAGGTGCTGTAAGAGTGGACCCCAAACGGGGTAGCTTAAGATAACAGAAATGCATCGTCTTAGCTCTGGAGGCCAGAGGTCAAGGCTGGCTTAGGCGTGTTCTGCCTGATGACTCCAGGGGAGAACATCCCTTGCCTCCTCTTAGCTTTGGGGGTACATGGCGATCTTTGGTGTCTTGGGTTCTTCCTGTGTGTCTTTGCATGGTCTTTCTTCTGGGTGTGTAGGTCCCTGGTCAGATTTCCCTTTTTCATCAGGGTGCCAGTTGTATTGGACTAGGACTCACCCTGATAGTTTCATTTTAACATGATTATCTCTGTAAAGACCTTCTAGCCAAATAAGGTCACATTCTGAGGGACTAGAGTGAGGAGTACAACCAGTTAGGATGTGACTGTATCTTTTTTTAGGGGGGATGTGATTCAATCCATCATGATCACCAATCCTTAAGTAATATCTTAATGTCTTTTCTTTTATGAAAAATGTTGCTGATGTCTTGTGAAATTAACTTCATGTAAGTTTGAAATACCATTGAGGACAGTGGTTCTGAGTTTGAACCTGGCTTCTCTGATCTTCATTTCTATTAAAAGATGGAGATTTTAATCCACAATTTACAGGATTATAGTGAAAATTAAGAAGAAACTATGATAAGATAGTTGGTAAGTTAATTATTTGGCTTCCCTGGTGGCTCAGCGGTAAAGAATTTGCCTACCAGAGCAGGATCCCTGGGTGGGGAAGATTCCCTGGAGAAGGAAAAGGCAATCCACTCCAGTTTTCTTACCTGAAAAATCCCATGAACAGAGGAGTCTGGAGGGCTACAGTCCATGGGGCTGCAAAGAGATGGATGCACTTAGTGACTAAGTAACAAGTATAATATAATAAAGATGAAGTGAAAATGAGTAGGAAATTAGGAGTGAAACTACACAGAATCCATTATATCTGATGTAATCTGGATCTGTAGTTGTTAATCAAAAAATTCATAATATCAACAATTATATATACATATCACACAAGATAGAAATTATTCATTTATTCTCCAGTCTTTTAATGTTGGACCAAGAATTGTGTTTGTTGCTGTTGTTTTAATGCCATGGTTGACATTTTTACATCATTTTTCTGCATAAAGCCCATATGCAGAATTTTTCTGCATAAATTTTCTGCATAAAGCCACAGTTTCCTTTTGGAGATTTTTAAAATAATGGATTAAATACTAGAGTGAAAATTAAAAACACAAGGCAATTTCAGTGTAAAATTCTGAGCAGAGCTTTCTCTACTGATGTAGAAAATAGTTAAGTATTTTCCTAGAAAGTTTCACAATGGTCTTGTGTGTGTGTGTGTTAATTGCTCAGTCATGTCCAACTCTTTGCAGCCCCATGGACTGTAGCCCACCAGGCTTCTCTGTCCATGGAGTTCTCCAGGCAAGAGTTTGGAGTTCATTGCCTACTCCAGGGAATCTTTCCGACCAAGGGATTGAACCTGGGTCTCCTGCATTGCAAGCAGATTCTTTACCATCTGAGCCACCAGAGAAGCCCCACAATAGTCTTGCTCATGTTTGATTTGATGGCTAATTTAACAAAAATCAACTCTCATTCAACTTAATTTTCTTTTTATTAACACTCATATTCTATTAGCTATTGTAGTATTTAATTAAATTGAACAGTTTTGTTAACAAGTAAAACCAGCATACATTGTTTAGGGCACAAACTCAGCTGATTTTCAGTGAGCTTAACAGCTCAGTTGGTGGAGGCAAAAAAAGGAGGCATCATGGAGAACTGTCTCCTGGCTAAGGCCCTCAGTCTAGGCATGGGTGTAGGTTCCTGTTTTATGAAGAAACTCAGAGCAGTGGTTGATTTGCTGAGCTGGGTAAGTGCTGGTGGGTTAAGGAGCTCGCACATTTTGAGGAGTGCTTACCTGAATCAGTTCTCCATTTAGGGCCTCTTGTCTAAACCTTCTGCAGCCCTCCCCATCTGTATATCTGCCACAGGTACAGAATGCATGGCTGGGAAAGGAGAACCCAGCTGCTGGGGTACACATTTCCCTTTTTCATCAGGGTGCCAGTTGTATTGGACTAGGACTCACCCTGATAGTTTCATTTTAACATGATTATCTCTGTAAAGACCTTCTAGCCAAATAAGGTCACATTCTGAGGGACTAGAGTGAGGAGTACAACCAGTTAGGATGTGACTGTATCTTTTTTTAGGGGGGATGTGATTCAATCCATCATGATCACCAATCCTTAAGTAATATCTTAATGTCTTTTCTTTTATGAAAAATGTTGCTGATGTCTTGTGAAATTAACTTCATGTAAGTTTGAAATACCATTGAGGACAGTGGTTCTGAGTTTGAACCTGGCTTCTCTGATCTTCATTTCTATTAAAAAGATGGAGATTTTAATCCACAATTTACAGGATTATAGTGAAAATTAAGAAGAAACTATGATAAGATAGTTGGTAAGTTAATTATTTGGCTTCCCTGGTGGCTCAGCGGTAAAGAATTTGCCTACCAGAGCAGGATCCCTGGGTGGGGAAGATTCCCTGGAGAAGGAAAAGGCAATCCACTCCAGTTTTCTTACCTGAAAAATCCCATGAACAGAGGAGTCTGGAGGGCTACAGTCCATGGGGCTGCAAAGAGATGGATGCACTTAGTGACTAAGTAACAAGTATAATATAATAAAGA
>SJXQ01003272.1:40147-63176 GCA_006408695.1 Aepyceros melampus | reverse complement strand
GAGATGGCTGAAAGGCATCACCAACTCAACGGACCTGAGTCTGAGTAAATGCGGAGTGTTGGCGATGTACAGAGAAGCCTGGCGTGCTGCATGCAGTCCGTGGGGTCTTCTACAGAGTCGACAAGACTGAACTGAAGTAGCTACTCTAGTATATATATATGTGTATATATATATATATATATATATAAAACAACGCATAACCTCTATGTATAATACAAAACATAGAAAGTTAATAGCTTGAGGGAGCAGTGTATTCACTACTGAGCTGAACTTGTTTGACTAGTAGTGGAGAAGGCGATGGCACCCTACTCCAGTATTCTTGCCTGGAAAATCCCATGGACAGAGGAGCCTGGTGGGCTGCAGTCCATGGGGTCGCAAGAGTTGGAGACAACTGAGCGACTTCACTTTCACTTTTCAGTTTCATGCACTGGAGAAGGAAATGGCAACCCACTCCAGTGTTCTTGCCTGGAGAATCCCAGGGACAGGGGAGCCTGGTGGGCTGCAATCTATGGGGTCGCACAGAGTCAGATATGACTGAAGTGACTTAGCAGCAGTTCACGTTTTGCGATCTCACCAGGCTGTTACATCCATGGGGTTTCCAAGCAAGAGTACTGGAGTGGGTTGCCATTTGCTTCTCGAGGAAATCTTTCCGAGGGCTTCCTGCATTGCAGGGAGGTGTTTCAAATCACCTGAGCTGCCAGAGAAATCCTACATAACCATAGAAGGTAGTTCTATCGTTGAAACCATAGTTAGCAGGGTAAAGCAGGCACATAGTCCCCCACTACCACAAATTATGCAGCTGAGTTTCCCGCTTTTGGGGAAACCTCAGAGGTCAACACACTCGCAGTGCAATGGGTGAGCCTAGCCCTGGGAGAACCACTTTCGTGATCACAATATCTGCCCTGCCAGGTAAGTATAAAGTAATTCTTCCCGCCGCCCGCACAGCCTTAGACACGTTCACTGTGCGAAAAGGCTCACTTTGCTATTGCCCCCATCTCTTCCCCCACAGTCCGCACTTCATCTTTCCTGCGCCTCTCAGGCACTCCTAACAACTCTTCAGCATTGGAGAAGGAAATGGCAACCCACTCCAGTGTTCTTGCCTGGAGAATCCCAGGGACAGGGGAGCCTGATGGGCTGCAATCAATGGGGTCGCACGGAGTCAGATATGACTGAAGTGACTTAGCAGCAGTTCACGTTTTGCGATCTCACCAGGCTCTTACATCCATGGGGTTTCCAAGCAAGAGTACTGGAGTGGGTTGCCATTTGCTTCTCGAGGAAACCTTTCCGAGGGCTTCCTGCATTGCAGGGAGGTGTTTCAAATCACCTGAGCTGCCAGAGAAATCCTATATAACCATAGAAGGTAGTTCTATCGTTGAAACCATAGTTAGCAGGGTAAAGCAGGCACACAGTGCCCCACTACCACGAATTATGCAGCTGAGTTTCCTGCTTTTGGGGAAACCTCTGAGGTCAACACACTCGCAGTGCAATGGGTGAGCCTAGCCCTGGGAGAACCACTTTCGTGATCACAATATCTGCCCTGCCAGGTAAGTATAAAGTAATTCTTCCCGCCGCCCGCACAGCCTTAGACAAGTTCACTGTGCGAAAAGGCTCACTTTGCTATTGCCCCCACCGTCCGCACTTCATCGTTTCCCGCGCCTCTCAGGCACTCCTAACAACTCTTCTAATAAAATCCAAGCAGTATCTCAGAAAAACTTCCACAACCTACAAAGTGGCAGGCCAGGAAGTGTACCATTTCCGCTGAAAAATTTACATAAGCCCAGCCCCATGCAGGACCTGTAAGGCCATTCCTCTCCTGCAACCCATGCCCTGTCCCAGCCCCTCATCTCCCCTCCCACCCCAGCCGAGACGACCAATGGGCAGGCCGGCTGCTGAAGGAGAAGTGACCTGATGATTCCGGACAGCTTAGGGAGCCCAGGAATCAGCGGAAGCAGACCCTTTATTCTTTAGTTGAGATGGAAATGGTAACCCACTCCAGTGTTTTTGCCTGGAGAATCCCAGGGACGGGGGAGCCTGGTGGGCTGCCGTCTCTGGGGACGCACAGAGTCGGACATGACTGAAGCACTTAGCAGCAGCAGCAGCAGCAGGGGAATTTAGCCAGCCTCCTTGCGTTCTTAACCTTTGTCCTGGGTTACATGCTGAGAATAGTAATTCTGTGGTCCTCTGTTAGGCTGATCCAATTTTGTTTTAAGAAAGAAGTTGTAAACAATGAATGTAAATACATATTTATAGGAAGAAAATAAACCATAAGTATATGTTCCGTGTGTAGGCAGGTAGATGCAGGGTGGTAACTAAAAATGCACAGTGTCAGAGTTGTGAGTTCATGTGTACTATTTGGGGCCAAATGAAGAGCTCAGGAGGCAGCATTTCAGACAGCTCTGAGAACTTGCTCCGCAAAGGTAGGGGTGAAGGTCAGTGTATGTGTAGTCTTGGTGAAGGAGAGCACATGCATTCGAGTGCAGATTCTTTGCAGAAGGTTACTGCTAGTCCTGAGGATCACATGTCACCATGAAGGATTTTAGTGCTTTTCTAGGTACTAGGAGATATTCAGGTTATAACATCAGCTCCTGAAAATACATCACTATCTGAAGACTTGTTCTGCCAGTTTTTCCCAGAGCACAGAGTGGGCTCATTTCTACTCTCCACCCTGAACTCCTTTCAGGGGGTGCTGAAAATCAGTGGGTGCCGCATTTAACCCTTGTAAAGGTAGACGGCAAGTGCCAGGTTGAGGCTGACAAGAGTTATATCTCCAAGTTCTACGTGGTGTATTCTCTGTGCACCGTCTTACTTCATCCCAGTGGTCTCCCAGGTACCATGTTTTTCCTTTGCTCACCATACAGAATACAAAAGTTGAAGATTCTGAAGAAGCTGATGACCAAAATAAGGGATAGAAAGATGATGTGTTTGCTTGAAGAATGAGGTTTGTTTGTTTTGTCTTACTGAGCAAGACTGGGTTAGACCTGAGGGCAGGGAGTGGGGAGGCTGGAGAAGGCAAGCAGCTTGCTTTTCAGACCAGAGACCAAGGAGTGGAAGAACTTGATCCTTGAAGTGCATTTGGCTTAAGAGGGAAGGTGACTAGCCTGGAGGAGAATCTTGAACTCAGCACCCAGTTAACTTCCAGGATAACCTGTCCTTTCTTGGAACAGCTGACACTACTCGTCCTGCCCACTGACTTGAAACATTCTTTATCCAAGTTTTGTCTTACTGAGCAAGACTGGGTTAGACCTGAGGGCAGGGAGTGGGGAGGCTGGAGAAGGCAAGCAGCTTGCTTTTCAGACCAGAGACCAAGGAGTGGAAGAACTTGATCCTTGAAGTGCATTTGGCTTAAGAGGGAAGGTGACTAGCCTGGAGGGAGAATCTTGAACTCAGCACCCAGTTAACTTCCAGGATAACCTGTCCTTTCTTGGAACAGCTGACACTACTCGTCCTGCCCACTGACTTGAAACATTCTTTATCCACCACTGTCCACTGTAGGCATTTCCTATTGGTACTGTAACATGTTACTCCACACTTAGTGGCTTAAAACAACTCACATTTATTGTTTTATGACTCTGGAGATCAGAAGTCCAAGATGCATCTCCCTGGGCACAATCAAAGTGACAGTTGGGTTGTGGTGATTCTTCCTGGAGATGCTAAGAGAGAATCTCTTTCTTTGCCTTGTCCAGCCTCTAGAAGATGCCCACATTCTACTCTCATAGGCCCCTGTCATCTTCAAAGATAATTACAGCTGATCAAGTTATTCTCAAACACATTATTCTCACACCAGCTCTCCTTCAGTCTGCATGAACCTTTGTGATTCCATGGGCCCCCAAGCAGGGGAATTTAGCCAGCCTCCTTGCGTTCTTAACCTTTGTCCTGGGTTACATGCTGAGAATAGTAATTCTGTGGTCTTCTGTTAGGCTGATCCAATTTTGTTTTAAGAAGAAAGAAGTTGTAAACAATGAATGTAAATATATATTTGTAGGAAGAAAATAAACCATAAATATGTGTTCCGTGTGTAGGCATGTAGATGCAGGGTGGTAACTAAAAATGCACAGTGTCAGAGTTCTGAGTTCATGTGTACTATTTGGGGCCAAATGAAGAGCTCAGGAGGCAGCATTTCAGACAGCTCTGAGAACTTGCTCCGCAAAGGTAGGAGTGAAGGTCAGTGTACGTGTAGTCTTGGTGAAGGAGAGCACATGCATTCGAGTGCAGATTCTTTGCAGAAGGTTACTGCTAGTCCTGAGGATCACATGTCACCATGAAGGATTTTAGTGTGTTTCTAGGTACTAGGAGATATTCGGGTTATAACATCAGCTCCTGAAAATACATCACTATCTGAAGACTTGTTCTGCCAGTTTTTCCCAGAGCACAGAGTGGGCTCATTTCTACTCTCCACCCTGAACTCCTTTCAGGGGGTGTTGAAAATCAGTGGGTGCAGCATTTAACCCTTGTAAAGGTAGATGGCAAGTGCCAGGTTGTGGCTGACAAGAGTTATATCTCCAAGTTCTACATGGTGTATTCTCTGTGCACCTTCTTACTTCCTCCCAGTGGTCTCCAGGAACCATGTTTTTCCTTTGCTCACCATACAGAATACAAAAGTTGAAGATTCTGAAGAAGCTGATGACCAAAATAAGGGATAGAAAGATGATGTGTTTGCTTGAAGAATGAGGTTTGTTTGTTTTGTGTTACTGAGCAAGACTGGGTTAGATCTGAGGGCAGGGAGTGGGGAGGCTGGAGAAGGCAAGCAGCTTGCTTTTCAGACCAGAGACCAAGGAGTGGAGGAACTTGATCCTTGAAGTGCATTTGGCTTAAGAGGGAAGGTGACTAGCCTGGAGGGAGAATCTTGAACTCGCACCCAGTTAACTTCCAGGATAACCTGTCCTTTCTTGGAACAGCTGACACTACTCGTCCTGCACACTGACTTGAAATATTCTTTATCTACCACTGTCCACTGTAGGCATTTCCTATTCGTACTGTAACATGTTACTCCACACTTATTGTTTTATGACTCTGTAGTGATTTTGAAGCCCAAAAAAATAAAGGCTGACATTGTTTCCACTGTTTCCCCATCTGTTTGTCATGACGTGATGGGACCAGATGCTATGATCTTCGTTTTCTGAATGTTGAGCTTTAAGCCAACTTTTTCACTCTCCTCTTTCACTTTCATCAAGAGGCTTTTTAGTTCCTCTTCACTTTCTGCCATAAGGGTGGTGTCATCTGCATATCTGAGGTTATTTGCAATCTTGATTTCAGCTTGTGCTTCATCTAGCTTGGTAACTAGCATGATATTCTCTGCATATAAATTAGATAAGTAGGGTGACAATATACAGCCTTGACATACTCCTTTTCTGATTTGGAACCAGTCTATTGTTCCACATACAGTTCTAACTGTTGCTTCTTAACTTGCATACAGATTTCTCAGGAGGCAGATCAAGTGGTCTGATATTCCCATCTCTTGAAGAATTTTCCATAGTTTGTGGTGATCCACACAGTCAAAGGATTTGGTGTGGTCAATAAAGCAGAAATAGATGTTTTTCTGGAACTCTTTTGCTTTTTTGATGATCCAGCAGATGTTGGCAATTTGTTCTCTGGTTCCTCTGCCTTTTCTAAAACCAGCTTGAACATCTGGAAATTCATGGTTCACGTATTGCTGAGGCCTGGCTTGGAGAATTTTGAGCATTACTTTGCTAACATGTGAGATGAGTGCAATTGTGTGGTGGTTTAAATATTCTTTGGCACTGCCTTTCTTTGGGACTGGAATGAAAACTGACCCTTTCCAGTCCTGTGGCCATTGCTGAGTTTTCGAAATTTGCTGGCATATTGAGTGCAGCACTTTCACAGCATCATCTTTTAGGATTTGAAATAGCTCAACTGGGATTCCATCACCTCCACTATCTTTAATCATAGTGATGCTTCCTAAGACCCACCTGACTTTGGACTCCAGGATATGGCTCTAGGTGATTGATCACACCATCGTGATTATCTGGGTCATGAATATCTATTTGTATAGTTCTTCTCTTTATTCTTGCCACATCTTAATATCTTCTGCTTCTGTTATGTCCATATCATTTCTGTCTTTAATGTGCTCATCTTTGCATGAAATATTCCCTGAAAAGATCTCTAGTCTTTCCCATTCTATTGTTTTCCTGTATTTCTTTGCTCTGATCACTGAGGAAGGCTTTCTTATCTCTCCTTGCTATTCTTTGGAAATCAGCATTCAAATGGGTATATCTTTCCTCTTCTCATTTGCCTGTAGCTTCTCTTCTGTTCTTAGCTGTTTGTAAGGCCTCCTCAGACAACCATTTTGCCTTTTGCAAACTTATTTTTTGGGGGGATGATCTTGATCACAGTCACTTGTACAATGTCATGAACCTCTGTCCATAGTTCTTCAGGCACTCTATCAGATTTCATTCCTTGAGTCTATTTGTCACTTCCACAGTATAATCATAAGGGATTTGATTTAGGTCATACCTGAATGGTCTAGTGGTTTTCCCTACTTTCTTCAATTTAAATTTGAATTTGGCAATAAGAAGTTCATGATTTGAGCCACAGTCACCTCCTAGTCTTGTTTTTGCTGACTGTATAGAGCTTCTCCATCTTTGGCTGCAAAGAATATAATCAATCTNTTACCAACCATATATTTTAATGAATAAGCAGCTTAAAGGTATTTTTATTTGCATATTAATGCTTATTTTATCTTCCCAATTGGGTGTTATTTTCCCCCAATGAAATAACTCAGTGGAATAACATTTTACCCAGCTCTCATCGCTTATGTCTTTCTTCTTATCTATGACATAGGAATGAGTAGTTCCTGTATAGGCATCATGTATAATTTCCTTATTGTTTCCTGAAAATATTTTTTAATGTTGTTTTGTGTTGTAGTTGGTGTAATACGGTGCCCAGTATGCCGCCAAGAATGCAGACAGATAGACCTTGTGGATAATTATTTTGTGAAAGATACATCTGAAACTCCTAGCAGTTCTGATGAGAAATCAGAACAGGTATGCTTCACAATTTTTCTTTATATTACTTTCTTCATATCAGAATGTAAGTTGTAAGAAAACATGCTTGAATTGTTACATAATTTTGGGTAGTTATGCCCTAGTTTCGTCTTTTAATTTGAAAGTGAATATCTTTTTTCTATACCCTCAGATGTGGCTATAAGAGATTAAAAGTTATCACTTAAAAATTCAAACCTTTGTCGATTTTGTGTTCTGAGACTTAGATTTTTACCCACCTGAATGTTTGATCTGGAGGGGAAGGATTTTGTTGAAGAGAAATGGATAGCAAGATGATTTTATTCTAGGTACAGTGAATTGGTATATTTGAGAGAAAGGTAGAAGGGTTTTACTTGTTTATTTTGTGGATCTATATTTTGTAAGTTTAATGCAGGTTAGCATCTCTTTCCTCTTTCAGGTATGTACTAGTTGTGAAGACAATGCGAGTGCAGTTGGCTTTTGTGTCGAGTGTGGAGAATGGCTGTGTAAGACGTGCATTGAAGCACATCAAAGAGTAAAGTTCACTAAAGATCACTTGATCAGGAAGAAAGAAGATGTCTCAGGTAAGGGAGAAGCCATTTTAATGATTACTACTAATCTCTCTCTTTTGCCCCTGTAGCATTTGTACTTAACTTTACAATCTTTTGATACCAATATCGGTAAGAATTTATAAAGTTAGATGAAAACTTTGTTTAGTTTTACAATATATGTTTTATTTTACTGCAGAGTCTGTTGGAGCATCTGGTCAGCGCCCTGTTTTCTGCCCTGTTCACAAACAAGAACAGCTGAAGCTTTTCTGTGAAACGTGTGATAGACTGACATGTAGAGACTGTCAGCTATTGGAACACAAAGAACATAGGTACAGAAGTCGTTATCGCTTATCAAGAAATATTATTAAAAGTGCTTATAGAATTATTTTTCCTAAAACAGATATTTTTTATATGTTTTATGTCTTAGAGCAAGATACATTTTTTGATAAAATATTTAATGGTTTCTGTATTCATATCTATAACAACAGCGGTAGCTCAGAGGTTAAAGCATCTGCCTGCAATGTGGGGAGATCTAATTGTCTTATGGACATTTGTTGAAAATGTATTAATTAGTACATGGATTTGGGTTGCAATAATAGAGTTATATTATTTCTTCATATACAGTCCCTCTGGTTAAAACTCACTTTTTTTTTTTTTTTAAAGTGTTCTGTGATATTTATCACAGGGTTATGGGCTTTGGGCTGTCATGTTAAAAGGTAATATTTTCATGCGTATGACTGATAGCCATTTTAGCATCAAAGCATGACATATACTGATTTCATGTCAGATTTAGTTTGTAGAGAAACTGGGGATTTATAAACATCTAAGTAGCATAGTTACTAATTCATTAAAATATAGCTTTGTATTTCAACCCTCTTTTACCCTCAGAATGCAATAATGTTCACTTATCACCAGCCTGTCACATCAGAACTGTTCTAGAAACTACTGAAATTTCTAGTTAGTTGTTAAGTTCAATTAACCACACTTAAATGTTTAACTGTAGGATGTTTTAGAGCTTTTAATTTGTTAGAGCATTGGAATTTTTAAAGTTCTCTTAAAGAGAGGATACATGAATCCTATTCGCTAACAAGTATTGCATCCATAGTTTGTGCTGGGCACTTTTCTGAATGCCACATGTTTGTTTAATTCATACCAACCACCCATGAAGTGTTGGTACTGATATCTCAGCTGTTTCAAGGTGAGCAACTCTGCTCACAGAAAGCTTTGATAGTGTACACAGCATGGCGCCAGCAGTGGTGGAGCCAAGACTTGAACACAGTCAGTTGGCCTCCAGAGCTGTTTCAGCTCATTTGCTCATTTGCTCCCATGTGATATTCAGAACATAGAATATAGTGTGTGGAATCTTTCAAACTTGATCTCATAAAGGTAATGTTCTGTTTTCTTTTTCAAGACACCTTCACTGTTCTACAGCCCATTTGGGTGGAAATGCTACTTTAAACTTTCATATCCTTTGTTACAAAATGTTTCATCTTACCTACAAATTAGCTATTGTTTTATTGGAGGTGACTAATTTTGTAGATGCCTTCACTTTGGGTCCAGATCTTATCCTTGTCTTATAATAAATCTCAGTAAGACATTAAATTACTTTCTCATAGTTGCTGTCAGGTTTTCGAGCTTTTAGACTTCTTGTGGCTTTTTAAATTGATGGTGTAAAGCAAAAATAATAGGAACACAGCATTGTTTTTCCTGTGAAAGAATAGCTTCATCCACACCTCAAAGTTTAACCATAATTCATCCTTCCTTTTCCATCACCACTTTCCTTTACTCCTTGTATCCAAGTCCTAATTGCCTCTTGAATTTCCTACCTTCTCTTTAATTCTTTCACACTTTAGATTTCCTGGGTAAACTGTGGCAGAACCAATGGCATTAGACTTGAAAGCTTCGGCTCCTGTCGCAGCACATTTTCAGCCAGTGTTCGTACTTTGAGGCTTACCTCGTCAAATTCGCTCTGTTTACACTGCTGCCAGTACCATTTGGCTGACATGTTGTGCCTCACCTACCCCTGCCACTTTAAAAACACCCTTCCATGATACCGCACTGAGTTTAAAGTGTTTAGGATATAGCATTCATTAGCGAGTCTTACCAGACTGTTTCCTTATCATCTGCACGAAGTTAGGAAACAGTCCTCAAGACCACCTCTCTTGTCATACCAACTTCAGGGTTCAGTAAAAAACCATACATAGGGGATAACAGCATGCAGGCCAGCTCATTGATATGATTCATTATTATATTCTTCAGTTAAAGTGGTACCCTTCGAAACAGATTGCTTTCTGTACACTTTGGAACCACCATCCATAAACCGTGCAGCTCTTTGTTAGGTAATAGCTGTTTTTAGAGTATCACCTATGTGATCATAGCATTCAGCAGTTCCTTTGGTAGTTCCAAAGTCATGTTTAGAGGGAAAGAGAGTATAGTGACTCAGACAATAAGTAATCTGCTTACAATGCAAGAGACCCTGGTTCGATCCCTGGGTCAGGAAGCTCCCCTGGAGAAAGAAATGGCAATCCACTCCAGTATTATTGCCTGGAGAATCCCATGGACAGAGGAGCCTGGCAGGCTACAGTTCCATGGAGTCTCAAAAGAGTCGGACACAACTGAGTGACTAACACTTTTCACCTGCTCATAAATAGGATAAATATTTCTTTGCATCCTCTTGGTTGCATGTTCCTGCACAAACCATCTCTGTTTTCATGGAACACTTCTGGACTCTGCCTTTCTTATTCGTTTTCTCCTGTCACCCAAGACATAAGGGGTATTTCAGGTTTCATGGTTAGGTTATGCCCTTCAGTCATAGTGTCAACCTCAGTGCCCAGTGGCAAACTAGTAATTCTCTCTTAAATAGCATATGTTTTACCATGGCATCTAGAAATTTTCTGGTCCAAAATCCTGGATCTCTGCTGAGTGGCACTCAGAGGTTTTTGCCGTAAGTTTCAATCTGTACATGTGTTGCTAACACTTCCAAAATCATGTCTGGTTGTGGATCACAGGGTCCATAAGCATCAAGGGAAAGACTGCTTTTTGCTGTTCAGACATAGTTCAGGCCCTCATTCAAATATGATTTTCTTTTGGGTGGTTGTATTGGTAGGATTCCCAAGTGTGGAGTATATCTTCTTTAAAATTCAAATATACCAACCAAATATCGGTGCTCCTTGTTTAGTTCTAGGGATGTAGGTGGCAGAAGCTGTTTATTTTTTTTTTTTCACCTGTGGAATGATAAAACTGGCTCCTACCTAGGTTATTCCTAAGAATTTTCCCAGTGTGGGCAGGTCCTTGGACCTTTGCTATGCTTAGTAACAGTCTTTTTGTTCATATGTGTCACCGTTGCATTTAAGTCAGTCTTACCTTTATCTTTAGTTTCTGATATTATCATGAAATCAACATAATATATTATTATACTCAGAACCTGCATTATGTCTAAATCTCTTCTAAACAAATTATACCAGTAAGCTGATGAATTGAAATAACCCTGTGGTTAGTATAGTAAACATAAATTAGGGTCTTTCCACATGAAAAACTACATTTGGCTTTTCTTCAGAGTTAGAGGGAAAAATTTTTTTGTGTGTTCAGTCCCTGAATACCACTTTTTAAGTCTGCTGTATATATTTTTTCTATTGTTCAAATCATATCAAGGACTGCTGATGCTGTGGTGGCATTTTTGAGTTCAAGCTTTAAATAGTCTACTGTTAACTGGATGAACCATTTACTTTTTTCACAGGGTGTACATGGTTATTGTATAAAGAGTTCATTGGTACAGTTGAGAGCATAGCAGCTTCTCATTTGTCATTAAAGTCATAAATTCTTTTTATTCATTAGGTATCCTGTACTGTCTCAAGTCGACAACTTCTGTGGACTTGGACAGTTTCAATTGTTCCCATTTAGCATGTCTAATCAAGACGTGCCTTAAGGTGAACATGTATGTCTTGTGTTTTACAATATTAGACAATATCAGTAATATCCATTCTAGTAATCATATAAAGGAGAGATAAAACTATTTCACATAGTTTGTCATATCAGTATGTTCCAGCTTTTACCCAGACTTTGACTTTAATGCTGTCAACCATCCCTCTCTTCCCAATCTAACCTTAATGCCCATTATGACTTCAGCAGGTTTTAGAATCATAGCACATTAGGCTCCCATATCAGGGAGTCCCAGAAATGTCTTTTATCCAACCCCAGGCTATTTTACCCACACAAATGTATATTACCTTGTGTTTTCCAGCTGGACTTTGAGCCAGAAGACCCTGGCCTCTCCTTCAGTTCTCAATTTGATTAATCCATGGAATAGTTGCTCCAGGGAGTACAAGGTCAGGTTCTCATTGTTATCTTTGCCCTCCAGCTTTTAACATTTCTTCATACTAGGGTAAATATAACAGAGTTGTTTTAATGCTTTTTACCATTGAGGACCAGCAGCAGCTCCCATTGGTCCTCCCAACCCCCTAGGGTGCTGCATCAACCCCATCAGTGTCTGCTTTATTCATATCTTCCCCCCTCCCCATTTTTAAACAGCCGTCTAAAATTTTTCATCCTTTTCGGATAAATCCCTTGACTCTCTTGTTTGTCTTTTCCTATGTTCTTGTGAATCACCCCAGTTTTCTCAGCATCTGTAAGGCCCATAAAACTGAGACAGTAAATCTGATAAGGCATGTCAGATTATTGTTAGGCTTTGCAGCAGAGGTACCCATGTATAAGGGTCCCTCTTAACTGTATTATTCGGAGAAGGCAATGGCACCCCACTCCAGTACTCTTGCCTGGAAAATCCCACAGGAGGAGGAGCCTGGTAGGCTGCAGTCCCTGGGATCGCTAAGAGTCGGAAACCACTGAACGACTTCACTTTCACTTTTCACTTTCATACATTAGAGAAGGCCATGGCAACCCACTCCGGTGTTCTTGCCTGGAGAATCCCAGGGATAGGGGAGCCTGGTGGGCTTCTGTCTATGGGGTCGCACAGAGTCGGACACAACTAAAGTGACTTAGCAGCAGTAGCAACAGTGCTTGTGCGGGGGGAGAAGGCAATGGCACCCCATTCCAGTACTCTTGCCTGGAAAATCCCATGGATAGAGGAGCCTGGTGGGCTACAGTCCATGGGGTTGCTAAGAGTCAGACATGACTGAGTGACTTCACTTCACTTTCACTAACTGTGTTATTTACCTTGACCTTAGTAAGAGGCATACTCAGTAGACGAATATCCTGATCTTCATAATGCTAATTTCGCATGGCTTGAATAAGAAGCATGTCAGTCAGTTCTTCTGAGAAGTTCTAGTTGGCATTTAAGGAGAAGGACAATCACCTGTCTGAGGGTAAAAAAACTTTACAGGGGCTTTTATCCAGTCCACTCAGCTAGCTGTCCCCTCAGGAATGACCTGCTGTATATTGAGGTTTTGGATAACCATCTGTGGTTGTTCAGCAGTGATTGGTGGGTCCCACATCAGCTCAAACATTGCTCTTCTCTTCTGCAGCATTTAAAATCAACAATACTGCCTCTAAGTGTTGTCACTCTCACAGTATTTTCATAAAAGTATTTTCAGGAAGCATACAGTGTCAGTCCACAAAATGAAATAATTCCTTAGCATTGTACACTCTGGTTTCATTAGTTTCTTGGTTTTGTCTTTCCTCAACCTGGACTACATTGTTTTTGGAAGTCGTAGAGGTGCTGCCTGTTTTCCCAGTGTAATTTTTCCATTTGGAATGGCCCTTAGGCTAGTGGCTGTAGCTCAGCCTGGCTGAAATCTAAGCTTTGCCCAGTGTCAAGATCTGTCCCAACACACTCTTCATTTTAGCTGGTACAGATGACAATATGCAAGGACTTGTTTAATTACCTTGTTTCTTATTAGTTTGCATTTCTTTGTTTATCCAGTGAGTCAACTCCTAGGGAGTTGGATCTAGTTTCTAAGTTCTTTTGGTAACTTTTACCTCTGATAACCACAGCTGCAGTTCCATACTATCATTGATACATAGTCATCCAAGAACCAAAGGTTCATAACCCTTGTCATCTTTTCCTCCTCCTTCCCTACCACAAGTTTCAATGAGTCAGTGTCATTCTAGTGAATCCCACTCCTGATGTTAACTATGAAGTTAGAGGACAATTCACAGATCCTCTCTTACTTCTGATACCAACTATAGAATTTGGGGTGATATCTCCCAAACCATTCACACTTTTAAATAAAATTTATCTTATTCATACTCAATCTGGCACCAGTTGCAAGTTCAGAATTTCCCAGAACTACCCTCAGATGTAGTAATTTGTTACAACTCACTGAAAGCTGTATATTTACAGCTAACATTTATTACAGTGAAGGATATAGATTAAAATCATCCAAGGAAAAGGCATGGGGCAGAGTCTAGGAGAGTTCTGAATGTGGGATTTCCAGTTGTCTTTTCTCAATGAAATTCTTAATGTAATTAACTCCTAGCAATGATGTGTGACAGCATGAAGGGAATATTGCCAACTGAGGAGGCTTGTATGATCCTTGGCGTCCATGATTATTATTGGAATTCTGTCATGTGGATACAGATGGAGTTTACTGTCCATGTAAACTGACCTGTCTCCAGCCCTTCCTGAGGTTGAGCTGAAGACCCTACAATAAATCGTATCATTAGCATGTGGCCTTAAGGCCCCAAGTTGAAACAAAGGTACTTTTGTCAGGCAGTACATTTCAAGGGCCTAGAGATGCCCTTCCAGCTGCTGAGGGAAAAGGCCAGACATCTCTTTGGGCAAAGTTAAATTCTTACAATCTGTTATCTCCTATTTATACTCTTAACAGTTTTCTTTTCTTAACGTACAGAACATTGTCAATAGAACTATTTCTTTTATTGTTGTTTCTTTTTATTTTTTTAAATTATGACAGTACATGATAACACATTTGCAAAAGACTTGGAAAATACAGAACAAAGTTACATGTGAAAGTGAAGTCGTTCAGTCATGTCCGACTCTTTGCGACCCTATGGACTGTAGCCTGCCAGTCTCCTCCGTCCATGGGATTTTCCAGGCAGGAATACTGGAGTGGGTTGCCATTTCCTCCTCCAGGGGATCTTCCTGACCCAGGGATCGACCACAGGTCTCCCACATTGCAGGCAGGCTCTTTACCATCTGAGCCACAAGGGAAAAACTATATGTAAAAAGTTACTCTATATATAGTTATTTTTTCAAGTAGATAAATTAAGATTTTTAGTTGGAGTTTTAATATCAAACTCTCAAAAATTAGAATGAATAGCCAGGAAAGTAGAAGGGTGTAGCAGACCTGAAAAGCACCATGAACCAATTCAACATAATTACAATTTATACAATTTTCACACAACAGCAGGATACAAATTCTATCAAGTTCCCATAGACTATAAACCAGGAGACACTGAAACACATCCAGGGGTGTAAAGCGTGGTGAAGAAATTCCATGGTCTAAAGGTATTGAAATCATACAGAGTCTGTTTCAAGAACTATTTCTTAAAGCCAGTTCACTTTGGTATCTTGACTTCCTTTTATTCCAACTTATCTACTCTGTTTCCATGTCTGGACTTAAGGCCTTTTAGGGCTAGTTCAAGGGGCTCAGTTTCTCACATGCTTATTAATCAAATTGTGTTTCCCATCTCTTCTTCATCCATTGATGTAATTGTGACGGTACATATTTTCTTAGAAAAATCCCACCATCTAGTAGAGATTTAAAAAAGTGTATTTCCTTAGAAATAGACCATAAAAGGTTTTACGGAAAGCTGTGTTTCTGTCTCTTTCTTATTGATAATGTTGAACAGCCAAGTTTATTTCCTTATTTTTTATTAGCATAGCCATAGAGTTGAGTCATTGGTCATTTTAGCAATCCAATTTTTAAAATAATTTATTATATTTTTAAAGAAATATTCTAATTCTTACAGTTCTCTTTTGTTTTTTTTTTTTTCTTTCCTTAGCTTGATTTTGTTATACTTTTTGTAGGGTCTTATGATGAATCTTGATTTTATAAGAAATATGTGAATTTTTCTTGATCAAACTTTAGCCTCATTCCAGAATCATTACTAACTTATATGTGTACTCAGTCACTCAGTCATCTCCGATTGTTTCTGGCCTTATGGACTGTAGCCTGTAAGGCACCTCTGTCCATGGGATTCTCCAAGCAAGAGCACTGGAGTGGGTTGCCATTTTCTCCTCCACGGAATCTTCTCAACTCAGGGATTGAACCCATGTCACTTACATCTCCTGCATTGACAGGAAGATGCTTTACCACACTGACTTACATATTCTCTATTTATATTTTTTAATCTCCTCTCACCCGCCCATTCTTTTAAAGGTGATTGCTACATAGTATAGTGATACAGATTGTGAACTCTGGTACGTATGTGCACGAGTGTGTTCTTTCAAATCGAGAAAATTTAGTAGTACCACCCTAAAGTGAGTGTGAGGTTTGAATTGAGAATTGTACCCATGAAGTGCTTAACACAGTAAGGGCTCAGTAACAGTCTGACCATTGTTATATTTTGTTTATGGTCATGCTGCCAGGCTTTTCAGAGTTCCCTAACCAGATATTGAACCTGGGCCCTCGGTAGTGAAAGTACGAAGTTCTAACCACCAGACCAGCATGGAATTCCTTACTTTTCCTAAAACTCCTTCAGTTCTCAATTTGATTAATCCATGGAATAGTTGCTCCAGGGAGTACAAGGTCAGGTTCTCATTGTTATCTTTACCCTCCAGCTTTTAACATTTCTTCATACTAGGGTAAATATAACAGAGTTGTTTTAATGCTTCTTACCATTGAGGACCAGCAGCAGCTCCCATTGGTCCTCCCAACCCCCTAGGGTGCTGCATCAACCCCATCAGTGTTTGCTTTATTCATATCTTCCCCCCTCCCCATTTTTAAACAGCCGTCTAAAATTTTTCATCCTTTTGGGATAAATCCCTTGACTCTCTTGTTTGTCTTTCCCCAGTTTTCTCAGCATCTGTAAGGCCCATAAAGCTGAGACAGTAAATCTGATAAGGCATGTCAGATTATTGCTAGGCTTTGCAGCAGAGGTACCCATGTATAAGGGTCCCTCTTAACTGTATTATTCAGAGAAGGCAATGGCACCCCACTCCAGTACTCTTGCCTGGAAAATCCCACAGGTGGAGGAGCCTGGTAGGCTGCAGTCCATGGGATCGCTGAGTCGGAAACGACTGAACGACTTCACTTTCACTTTTTACTTTCATACATTAGAGAAGGCAATGGCAACCCACTCCAGTGTTCTTGCCTGGAGAATCCCAGGGACGGGGGAGCCTGGTGGGCTTCTGTCTATGGGGTCGCACAGAGTCGGACACAACTAAAGTGACTTAGCAGCAGTAGCAACAGTGCTTGTGCGGGCAGAGAAGGCAATGGCACCCCATTCCAGTACTCTTGCCTGGAAAATCCCATGGATAGAGGAGCCTGGTGGGCTACAGTCCATGGGGTTGCTAAGAGTCAGACATGACTGAGTGACTTCACTTCACTTTCACTAACTGTGTTATTTACCTTGACCTTAGTAAGAGGCATACTCAGTAGACGAATATCCTGATCTTCATAATGCTAATTTAGGGGAGCCTGGTGGGCTTCTGTCTATGGGGTCGCACAGAGTCGGACACAACTAAAGTGACTTAGCAGCAGTAGCAACAGTGCTTGTGCGGGGGGAGAAGGCAATGGCACCCCATTCCAGTACTCTTGCCTGGAAAATCCCATGGATAGAGGAGCCTGGTGGGCTACAGTCCATGGGGTTGCTAAGAGTCAGACATGACTGAGTGACTTCACTTCACTTTCACTAACTGTGTTATTTACCTTGACCTTAGTAAGAGGCATACTCAGTAGACGAATATCCTGATCTTCATAATGCTAATTTCGCATGGCTTGAATAAGAAGCATGTCAGTCAGTTCTTCTGAGAAGTTCTAGTTGGCATTTATAGGAGAAGGACAATCACCTGTCTGAGGGTAAAAAAACTTTACAGGGGCTTTTATCCAGTCCACTCAGCTAGCTGTCCCCTCAGGAATGACCTGCTGTATATTGAGGTTTTGGATAACCATCTGTGGTTGTTCAGCAGTGATTGGTGGGCCCACATCAGCTNTACAATTTTCACACAACAGCAGGATACAAATTCTATTAAAGTTCCCATAGACTATAAACCAGGAGACACTGAAACATATCCAGGGGTGTAAAGCGTGGTGCAGAAATTCCATGGTCTAAAGGTATTGAAATCATACAGAGTCTGTTTCAAGAACTATTTCTTAAAGCCAGTTCACTTTGGTATCTTGACTTCCTTTTATTCCAACTTATCTACTCTGTTTCCATGTCTGGACTTAAGGCCTTTTAGGGCTAGTTCAAGGGGCTCAGTTTCTCACATGCTTATTAATCAAATTGTGTTTCCCATCTCTTCATCCATTGATGTAATTGTGACGGTACATACTTCTTAGAAAATCCCACCATCTAGTAGAGATTTAAAAAAGTGTATTTCCTTAGAAATAGACCATAAAAGATTTTACGGAAAGCTGTGTTTCTGTCTCTTTCTTATTGATAATGTTGAACAGCTAAGTTTATTTCCTTATTTTTTATTAGCATAGCCATAGAGTTGAGTCATTGGTCATTTTAGCAATCCGATTTTTAAAATAATTTATTATATTTTTAAAGAAATATTCTAATTCTTATAGTTCTCTTTTTTTTCTTTCCTTAGCTTGATTTTGTTATACTTTTTGTAGGGTCTTATGATGAATCTTGATTTTATAAGAAAGATGTGAATTTTTCTTGATCAAACTTTAGCCTCATTCCAGAATCATTACTAACTTATATGTGTACTCAGTCACTCAGTCATCTCCGATTGTTTCTGGCCTTATGGACTGTAGCCTGTAAGGCACCTCTGTCCATGGGATTCTCCAAGCAAGAGCACTGGAGTGGGTTGCCATTTTCTCCTCCACGGAATCTTCTCAACTCAGGGATTGAACCCATGTCACTTACATCTCCTGCATTGACAGGAAGATGCTTTACCACACTGACTTACATATTCTCTATTTATATTTTTTAATCTCCTCTCACCCGCCCATTCTTTTAAAGGTGATTGCTACATAGTATAGTGATACAGATTGTGAACTCTGGTACGTATGTGCACGAGTGTGTATCTTTCAATTCGAGAAAATTTAGTAGTACCACCCTAAAGTGAGTGTGAGGTTTGAATTGAGAATTGTACCCATGAAGTGCTTAACACAGTAAGGGCTCAGTAACAGTCTGACCGTTGTTATATTTTGTTTATGGTCATGCTGCCAGGCTTTTCAGAGTTCCCTAAACCAGATATTGAACCTGGGCCCTCGGCAGTGAAAGTACGAAGTTCTAACCACCAGACCAGCATGGAATTCCTTATTTTTCCTAAAAACGCTTTATTGAGATTTTTGGTTTTCAGTGGTTTCACCACTGAACATTTCAGTTAATTTTTCAAAACAAGGGAAATGGATTGAATATTTTTGGATCTGATAATTGACCTAGTAGAGTTGAGTGAACTACTACCCAGGATCATGCAAATGAGGTATAAAGGAAGCCACTTGATTTATTTCCCAGAAGTCTATGGTGGCTCAGGATCTGGATGTGATAGGTATCACAAAAGTTAGGCTTATTCTCTGGATAAGTAAAATCAGAGGCTCTGGACTTGGGGGATAATAGGTGTAGATGGAGGGTCTGGATGATGTACTTGGCTATAACTGAGGAAATTAAAGTGTAAATCTGCATATTAAACTATGGGACATTCATGTACCCAGCTTGATTCCAGATTGCCAGTAGTGAACTTTTATATTTCACTGTTCTTCACTATGCTTCCCAGGTGGCTCAGTGGTAAAGAATTTGCCTGCGAAGCAGGAGACACAGGTTGAATTCCTGGGTTGGGAAAATTCCCTGGAGAAAGAAATGGCAACCTCCTCCAGTATTCTTGCCTGGGAAATCCCATGGACAGAGGAGCCTGACAGGCTGCAGTCCATGGGATCACAAAAGAGTCAGAAGCAACTTAGCAACTGAACAACGACAGTAGACTAAGAAACTAAACATGGAACAGCGATGGGTTCAAAACTGGGAAAGGAGTACAACAATTAGAACAAAGCTATACGTTGTTACTTTGCTTATTTAACTTACATGCAGAGTACATCATTTCAAATGCTTGACTGTATCACAAGCTGGAATCAAGACTGATGGGAGAAATATCAACAATCTCAGATATGGAGATGATACCACTCTAATGGCAGAAAGTGAAGAGGAACTATTGAGCCTCTTAATGAGGGTGAAAGAGGAGAGTGAAAAAGCTGGCTTAAACCTCAACATTCAAAAAAAACTAAGATCATAGCATCCAGTTCCATTACTTCATGGCAAATAGAAGGGGGAAAAGTGAAGCAGTGACAGATTTTATTTTCTTGGGCTCCAAAATCACTGTGGACAGTGACTCCAGCCATGAAATTCAAAGACACTTGCTCCTTGGAAGAAAAGCGGTGACAAACCTAGATTGCATATTAAAAAGCAGAGACATCACTTTGCTGACAAAGGTCCATATAGTCAAAGCTTTGGTTTTTCCAGTAGTCATGTATGGATGTAAGAGTTGAACCATAAGGAGGGCTGAATGCCGAAGAATTAATGCTTTTCAACTATGGTGCTAGAGAAGACTCTTGAGAGTCCTTGGACTACAAGGAGATCAAACCAGTCAATACTAAATGAATTCAACGATGAATATTCACTGGAAGGACTGTTGCTGAAGCTCCAGTTCTTTGGCCACCTGTTGCAAAGAGCTGACTCATTGGAAAAGACCCTGATGCTGGGAAAGATTAAAGGCAAAAGGAGAAGAGGGTGACAGAGGACAAGATAGTTAAATAGCATCACCAACTCAGTGATGTGAATTTGAGCAAACTCCAAGAGATAGTGGAGGACAGAGGAGCCTAATGTACTATATATGGTTTCAATTCAGTTCAGTCGCTCAGTCGTGTCCGACTCTTTGTGACCCCATGAATCGCAGCACGCCAGGCCTCCTTGTCCATCACCAACTCCCAGAGTTCACTCAGACTCATGTCCTTCGAGTTGGTGATGCCATCAGCCATCTCATCCTCTGTTGTCCCCTTCTCTTCCTAAAATACAAGCAGAAATCTGTTTAGAGCATGATTTTCAGAAAGTGTTTACCTTCTTGATAAAAGGGACAGGAGTTGCTGATGTCACCCATCTTCCTTCTTTTTCCTTCCTTGAATTTGGATGATTCTTGGAACTCTGACAGTATTATATGTTCATGAGGGTAAAGGCAAGAGCATCTCAGAGGTTCTAGCTTTGATGTTGTTAAACTAACACTATCAGCTGCCCGCATTTGTTCTTGTTTTATGAGCCACTGTTAGTCACTACAGCTGTACATGTCTCTGATTGGTACAGCTATCCACATGAAAGAGCATGAAAGGACATAACATAGGAACAAAAAGGAAATGTAAAATAAAAATTATGACGTTCTGAATTAATGACAAGCTATTGGTTACAAATTAATGACAGAGTCTCTACAAAAGAAGCAATTTAAAGGACTTTACTGGCAGTCTGGCAGTTAAGACTCCGCACTTTGATTTCTACCACTTTCTACTGTAGGGGGTGCAAGTTCCATCCCTGGTGGAGGAACTGAGATCTTACCACATGCTAGTGACACAGCCCCACCCCCCCGCCAAGTGATTAAAATACAGAAGAACTCTTGGAAGTATGATAGGTAAAAAAAAGCTCAACTGGTCTTTTCTTTTTTAAAAATCATGTATTTATTTATGGCTGCGCTGAGTCTTCATTGCTGCGTCTGGGCTTTCTCTAGTTGTGGTGAGCGGAGGGTACTTTCCTTGTGGTGCACAAACTTCTTGTTGCCGTGGCTCGCCTCGTGGAGCGTGGGCTGTAGGCATGCTCCCTTCAGTAGTTGTGGCAGGTGGGCTCAGTAGTTGTGACATACTAGTTTAGTTGCTCCATGGCATGTGGGATCTTCCCACACAGGATCTAACCCGGGTCTCCTGCAGTGGCAGATGGATTCTTAACCACCGGATCATCAGGGAAATCCAATCGATAGGTTCAATTAATTCTATTTAGCCTCCTAGAAAACAAAACAAAAAGATTTTTAGAAGATGTAAAAAGTACAAGAGGTTCTTTGCTTACCAGTGTGAAGTATAGAAAAAGAAAGGAAATTATCAAGTAATATAAGAAATTCTATAAACCTAGAATTGCCAGTCTGAAATGACCCATTTAATGCCCTTTGCACTAACAGTAAAGGATGCCTATCAGTTATATATCATCATAAAGGGATGATACTTGATGGGTTAGAATGGAGATAAGCAGAGTTGTCAAAGAATCGAGTAGGTAACCTACAGAGAAATGGGAATCTTAATATGATCTTTAAAAGTAGCAATACTAGGTGGTAGAAGATGCTGAAACTAACTGCCACAGTTGGGAGATTGACAGGGAAAGATTTTCAACCTAGAATTCTGTATCCAAACTGTTATCAATGTGAGAGTAAGATGTAGACATTTTGCAGCATGCACAGATTCAGAAACTGCCTCCCATACACCACTTTCTGGAGAGCTGTTAGAGAATGTGATCCACAGAAATGTTAGTAAACCAAGAAAGTGAGTGGAAATGCCTAGAATGACAGGTGTATACTAGCTAGTTTATACTGAAGCATGAGGACTAAGGACCCCATGGAGGATGCCTCAAGAAAAAAAATTGAACTACTTCTATTGAATTTGTTATCTTAGGTCTTTTCGGTTCAGTTCAGTTGCTCAGTCGTGTCCAACTCTTTGTGACCCCATGAATTGCAGCACTCCAGGCCTCCCTGTCCATCACCAACTCCTGGAGTTCACCCAAACTCAATGTCCATCGAGTCAGTGATGACATCTAGCCATCTCATCCTCTGTCGTCCCCTTCTCCTCCTGTCCCCAATCCCTCCCAGCATTAGAGTCTTTTCCAATGAGTCAGCTCTTCGCATGAGGTGGCCAAAGTATTGGAGTTTCAGCTTTAGCACCAGTCCTTCCAAAGAAATCCCAAGGCTGATCTCCTTTATTTAGAACAAACTGGTTGGATCTCCTTGCAGTCCAAGGGACTCTTAGGAGTCTTCTCCAATACCACAGTTCAAAAGCATCAATTCTTCGGCACTCAGCTTTCTTCACAGTCCAACTCTCACATCCATATATGACTATTGGAAAAACCATAGCCTTGACTAGATGGACTTTTGTTGGCAAAGTAATGTCTCTGCTTTTGAATATGCTATCTAGGTTGGTCATAACTTTCCTTCCAAGGAGTAAGTGTCTTTTAATTTCATGGCTGCAGTCACCATCTGCAGTGATTTTGGAGCCCCCAAAATAAAGTCTGACACTGTTTTCACTGTTTCCCCATCTATTTCCCATAAAGTCATGGGACCAGATGCCATGATCTTAAAAAATATCATTGAGAAGTGTTTGACATATCTGATGGAACATTAGAAATGTTTGGGATCAGTACATTGAGAGTTAAGCAAATGAGAGCAAAGATATTTGT
>SJXQ01003272.1:0-39954 GCA_006408695.1 Aepyceros melampus | reverse complement strand
TTCACTGTTACCCCCACTTCCACAAGACTCACATGCAGATAAAACACTTAATACAGAAAAAGAGGAAAAGGTCAAATTGAAAGGAGGAAAGCCAAATGAAAGGAAGAAAAGAAAAACCAGTTCACAATATTTACTTCTGCACTCTCTTTCTGTTTTTGGAACGGGTTTGTGTGGCCTCTTCTGTCTTTATCCGAGCATTCCATGTCTTCAACACTACATTCTACGCTTTCCTCAGCTTCTTTCTTTGTCTTCTTTGCCACTGGTTTTGCTTTTAAACTTCCATTCTCCACAACAGTGAGGTCCAGCTTGCCATCATCCTTACTTCCTATAGCTTTCAGTCCTTGCAAAAGAATATGTCATAACTTTTGATAAAGAGGTTTTCGACATAATCCAGTAATTTTACTGTTTCCATGTACTTAGCAGTTTCATCCGGCTTGTTTTTCTCAGGAAAACATTTGTCCATCAAACTTGCAATATTTTCTCTGTATCTGATTTTGGAATCTCTAACGTAGTTAGGATCTTTCAAATTATCTTCCCATGGCAGATGGCCACTAAGCCACTGGATCATGTAATAACCAAGGATTTCCAAGTCACCGCGACTTGATGGTGCCATACCGTTGTGCGTGTCGATGCTGGTGAATTCAGTTGTGCCATCCTGACATCTTTTGGGGTCTTCTTTGTATTCTTTATGAGTCCCTTCTGGGCAGTATCAATAAGCTAGGCCATAGTCTACCAAGTACACCTGGCCAGGATTCTTGTAGCTGAGAAGATTTGCTAATGCTCATGAATATATTCCAGAATATCTGGAATTCTTAAGCTTAGCTGCAAGACAGTTTCCCGAGAAAATCTTTTGGTAATAACCAAGGATTTCCAAGTCACCGCGACTTGATGGTGCCATACCGTTGTGCGTGTCGATGCTGGTGAATTCAGTTGTGCCATCGTGACATCTTTTGGGGTCTTCTTTGTATTCTTTATGAGTCCCTTCTGGGCAGTATCAATAAGCTAGGCCATAGTCTACCAAGTACACCTGGCCAGGATTCTTGTAGCTGAGAAGATTTGCTAATGCTCATGAATATATTCCAGAATATCTGGAATTCTTAAGCTTAGCTGCAAGACAGTTTCCCGAGAAAATCTTTTGGCATTTGCTTCATATATTTTCTGAAGGTCATTCTCAAAGCGATCTATTATCATAAATCTGTAACTTTTTCCATTTTTGTCATGTAGACCAGACCCCCAATACTTGGGGACACCCAGGTACTTCACTTTATGGGTACGAATCCATTTCTGAATTTGTTCTGGTTTGGCAGCTCACTGGTTGAACTTTTAATTCAGTAAAAAGAAGTCCATTATCACTGGGTTCCACTTTTACAACACAGGATGCATCACTGCCCACGGATTTTGAAGAATTCATATCAGCAAGATATATACAACCAAAGCCACCTTGGCCAGTGGGAGACCCCAGTTTCCATTCCTTTTTGGTCATATCAGTGTTTATCTCCCCAGCTGCAAAATGTTCTGCAAGACGCCTCTTTGCAGGGCCCTGTCTTCCAGCCTGAGCTGCTTTTACAGGAGGCATTTTCACCCAAGCTGCAGACCATTGCCTTCTCTATGATAAAATTAGATTGAGCGGGATAGAAGTCGGGAGGATGGTGATGTAAATGTTGAATTCTTAACTGTAAAATTGATAAAGCTATTTAATAGAGGCCTCTCATTTTGGAAAGCACCTCATAGACCTTCTGCCCCCATTATCGTGTCTGGAGAGGTCCTCACAGTCACTGTGCCTTCTCAGAACTCAGCTCCCTTCACTCTCATCCTGAGGCAAGATGTAACATACACATTTGGAGTGAGTTTGCTTTTCTCGAGATAAGGGTCACGACTAAACCTTCATGTTCTAAGACCACACAGTTCTGACTCTTCTGTCCTCACCTGGAGTGAAGATGTTGACTCGCTGGAGCTAGGATTTCTTCTCCACAGATTAAAAGAGAAAGCCCCAGGCCCCACTCTTTCCATAAAGCTTTCCATGTGACAGTTTCTGATACTAGTTCTCTGTAACTCATGGTTTGTCATCAGCAGGGTCTCTATACTCTCAGGCTCATTTTTGACCCCTTTCTGTACCTTCTTTACTGTATGGAAACAGAGCTCTAGGACACTGCTTCCACCGTATTCTTCTTAACTAGTGCTGTTTTTCCTTTGATATCTCATGTGTTACTGGGCCTAGAGATATGAAGTAGGTCTTCTACTTGCTGTTTTTTGGACCATTCTTCCTCTTCCGGAAAAATCTCCAGATGTTAATCTCAAATGCCATTGTTTGTATTGTTCATTGGTACTTTCACATACAACCCTTGGGTCATTCCACTTTCTCTCTTACAGATTTTAGTTCCTAACTCAGTGGTAATCTGTGAAATTCTATAGTTCTAAGAAATTCTAGGAATTTCTGGCAGTTGTAATACACACAGATTTGATCCTTCCGACACTCTGGTCTTGTGTTTTTGAACTCTTTTGTAAGGTTTACGTCTTTTGTATTTGCCACTCAAATCTACGATCATGTGCTAGACTTTGGCATTTTCAATAATTATGTTGCATTTTAAGCATTCCTCTTTGTAAACACTTATCCCATCATTCTAGCTCATTCTGCTTAGTACCAGACTTCCACAGTTACTCACCATACAGTGACTTATTTTAATCCATTGATTGTACGACCCTTTCACTTTATCTCATTTCTTTATGTTCTCACTTAACCCATTTTCTCTTTAATTTTATGGCTAATCATTTTCATTCCCTGGCATTTAGCCTTGACTCCCATATCCCACTTGGTTGAACTTCCTTGGCAGAGTCACCATCCTAATGCTTTGCTTATGTAGTTACATACATATCTCAGGAGAAAAAATACTGACACCAACTAGTTGCTTTCCCAGTTCATGACCACTTAGCCTCAGAGACACTTTAGTGTTGCCTGCAATTGTAGTGTGCATTCACACCTTCTCTGTCTTAAATGTCCAACATGTCACCCTCTATCCTCACTCCCAGATACTGGTTTTGCTTCCACTTCATTGAGAAAAATGAAGCAATCAAAAGAGTACTTCTGCAGGCTCCCTGTACCACATTTACATGTCTACAAGCACTTGCACCCACAGCTCTACATTTCTGTTATCTTATTTAAACCCTCTTCCTCTATAGAGCCAGTTGCTCCAATTAGTATACACTTAGATTCCATCTTATTTTATGTAGCTGAGGACATTGGTAGTTTGGCCATCTATCTTTAAAAATGAAAGAAAACAGAAGACTCTCTCTCTTTAACCTGCTTTTTCTACCAACAACTGTCTCTGTTCTTTTTTTATTTCTTGCAACAAAAGTTTTGAAAGAATTGCTTATAAGAATGATCTCCATTTTCTCCTGTCCTAGCCTCTTAAATATACATATTTGACTATCAGCATTCTCCCAATATTGTTCTTTTCAAAGTTACTGGTAACCTTTGCATTATTAAGACTAGAAATCATTTCTCAGTCATTGTCTTAATACCTTATATATCAGCAGCATTTGACACAGTTGTTCATTTTCTTAGTACATTTTATTTGTTGAATGCTTGGCTACTTTTTAGTTTTCCCTTTACCACACTGATTGCTTCTCTAACGTTGGATGTGCCAGGCCCATGATCTACGATTACAGTCTTACGACTTTAAATACCATCCATATGCCTGCAATGGCCAAACTCATATTTCTGGCTCAGTGCTCTCCTGAAATTTCAGTTTTGTCTGTTCTACAGACTCTAGCATCTCTGCGTGCGTGTCTGCTTTCTCATGTAGTACAGTGAACCCTTTAACAGCACGGGTTTGAACTGTGTCAGTCCACTTACATGTGGATTTTTTTTGTTTTTTCACTAAATACATACTGCAGTGCTACACAATCCAAGACTGGTTGAATCTGCAGATGTGGAATCATGTATTTCAAGATCAGCTATAAAGTCCTACTTGGATTTTTGACTGATTGATCAGTTGGAGTCCCTAACTTCTGTGTTATTCAAGGGTCAACTATATATCCAAAATTGAATTGAATTTCCCCTGGCAGCCTTGCCCCATCTCAGTTTGTTGCAATTTTTCTGTTGCATAGGCCAGAAATCTTGGGATCATCTTTGACTTCACTGTTTTTTCATACCCAAAGACAAACTTACCAGAACATCTTTTTTGGTTCCACTTTTAAAATATATCCCCCAGTCCCACAACTTCTACCTCATTATTGTTAGTTCCATGATACTAACTTAGTCTCAACCACCATCATTTCTTGTGTTTTGCTGCAGTAGTATCATAAATCATCCTCATGCTTCTAATAGTGTTCTTCACTTTATTCTTGGCACAACTGCTAGAGTGAATCTCAAAGTGTGTCACTTCCTGCTCAAAATGTGCTGTGTTAAGAGTAAAAGATTTCTATAGAGTCATATAAATACACGTTTCATCTATTACCGTTCTTACCTCTGACTCTGCTGCTGCTGCTAAGTCACTTCAGTCGTGTCCAACTCTGTGCAACCCCATAGATGGCAGCCCACCAGGCTCCCCCGTCCCTGGGATTCTCCAGGCAAGAACACTGTAGTGGGATGCCATTGCCTTTTCCTCTGACTCTGCTACGGCTATACTATTTCTAAAACATGCTAGCGATGCTGCTGCCTGCCTGTTTTCTCTAACTAGAACTTTTTTGCTCTACTTGTTTGCATAGCTGACTTCCATGTATCCATCAAGTCTCTGATTAAATGTAGCTTTGCCAGGGAGATCTACTCTGATCACTGTATTTAAAATTGCAATTTGAATACAACATTGTAAAGCAACTGTATTCCAATAAAGATCAATTAAAAAATTGCAATTAACCATTTTACTCCTTATCGTGCTATTTTTTAAATATATAAATACATTTTTTAATATATAAAACATCACTTTCTAAACATATTCTGTAATTTATAGCTTGTTTTTTGTGTTCTTCCCATTGGAATGTAAGTTTCATGAGAATAAATATCTTTTATTCATTAAATCCCAATATTGTACAAATATTAGACCTTTACAAATTTAGACCTTTCATCTGTTGAATAAATATTTGTTAATTTAGATATAGGGGAGAAAGAGGTAGTAGAGGTGCCTGAATATAGGAATTACCCATTTTGTTCCCTTTTTTTTTAATTGGTGAAGAATTCCTTTACAATATTATGGTGGTTTCTGCTGTACAGCAATGCAAATCAGTCATAACTATATATACATTATATACACAAACACACACACAGAGGCTCTTTATATGTACCCTCCCTCTAGAGCCTTCCTCTCCCATTCCCACACAGGCTGGGCTCTCCGTGTTAAATAGTAGCTTCCCATTAACTACCTATTTTATACATGGTAATATATATATATATATATATATGGGCTTCCCAGGTGGCGATAGTGGTAAAGAACCTGCCTTCCAATTCAGGAGACTTGAGAGATGTGGGTTTGATCCCTGGGTTAGGAAGAACCCCTGGAAGAGGGCATGGCAACCCACTTCAGTATTCTTGCCTGGAGAATCCAATGGACAGAAGAGCCTGGTGGGCTCTGGTCCATAGGATCTCACAGAGCTGGATGCAAGTGAAGCGACAGCATGCACGGGTGCAAGCCATTAAACTGTGCTAGAGATGTCTAGTGTAGCCCCATATATATATATATATATATATGGGCTTCCCAGGTGGCGATAGTGGTAAAGAACCTGCCTTCCAATTCAGGAGACTTGAGAGATGTGGGTTTGATCCCTGGGTTAGGAAGAACCCTTGGAAGAGGGCATGGCAACCCACTTCACTATTCTTGCCTGGAGAATCCAATGGACAGAAGAGCCTGGTGGGCTCTGGTCCATAGGATCTCACAGAGCTGGATGCAAGTGAAGCGACAGCATGCACGGGTGCAAGCCATTAAACTGTGCTAGAGATGTCTAGTCTAGCCCCATGCTATTAATAGGGGCTTCCCTGGTGGCTCAGATAGTAAAGAATCTGCCTGCCAAGTGGGAGACCTGGGTTCAATCCCTGGGTTGGGAAGATCCCCTGGAGGAGGGCATGGCAACCCACTCCAGTATTCTTGCCTGGAGAATCCCACGGACAGAGGAGCCTGGCGGACCATGGGGTGGCAAAGAGTCGGACATGACTGAGAGGCTAGGTGACATGATAAGTGTATATGTGTCAGTTCTGCTTTCTCAGTCTGTCCCGTCCTTACCTTCTCCCACTGTGTCAACAGGTCCGTTCTCTACTAGGTGGTCAATACCATTTTCTAGATTCCATATGTATGTGTGTGTGTTACTGATAATATATGATACTTTCCTCTTTCTGACTTTCCTCTGTAAGAGGCTCTAGGTTCATCCACCTCACTACAGTTGACTCAGATTTGTTCCTTTTTTTGGCCGAGCAACGTTCCACTGTATGTATGTACCACATCTTGTTTATCCATTCATCTGTTAGTGAACATCTAGGTTGCTTTCCATGTCTTGATTATTGTCTGCAGTGAGCATTGGAGTACATGTGTCTTTGGATTTGTGGTTTTCTCAGGATATATACCCTGTAGTGGGATTGTTAGGTCATACAGAAGACTTATTACTAGTTTTTTTTTTTTTTTAAGGAATCTCCGTATTGTTTTCTGTAATGGCTGTATCAGTTCACATTCTCAACAGTGCAGAAGGGTTCCCAGAATTATCAATTAAATATTGAAGGCTTCTTAATTTCTCTTTTAATTGGAGGCTCTTGCTCTTTTAATTGGAATATTTAAAGCTAGTCCCTACACATGAACCTTCAACTTGAAAACTTTGAAAGATGCGAACATGTGTTCTGTCTATGTCAGGCATGAGTGAAATTGCACCTTGCCCTCTGTCACCTNTGTGTCTTACTCTCTTGTGACCCCTGGGCTATAGCCCTTGAGGCTTCTCTGTCCATGGGATTTTCCTGGCAAGAAGACTGGGGTGGGTTGCTATTTCCTTCTCCAGGTGATCTTCCTGACCCAGGGATCGAACCTGCATCTCCTGCATTGGCAAGCAGATTTTTTGCCACTGAGCCACCAGGGAAGCCCAATCTTAGCTATTACAGGTTTTATGAAAGGTAGATCATGGTGTTCTCAACTACAAATGTCTAGTTACAACTGTGAGCTTCTCTCCGTGGCACAGGGACTCTACAGCTACTGTGGGCTCAGTTGTTGGAACACAGGGCTCTCTAGTTGTAAGCCCAGTCTTCATAGTAACCCATTTATTGCTGTAACTGCTTCTCTACATCTCTTATGCTCTTTTGCCCTGAAAGCTGTTCTTCAGCATTTCTTGTTTTGCAGGTCTGCTGGCAATGAATATTGTCAGCTTCTTTGGAATAGATGTTTGGAAATGTATTTACACTATTTATAAAATTCTGGACTGCCAGTTTCTTCTCTGCACATTTAAAGTAATTAAAGTCATTACTTTGTATTCTGGCCTTCTTTGTTTTTAATTATATCATTCATACTGTTCTTGACTGAATGTTGTTCAGCAGTTCTCTGGCTGCTTTCAAGATTTTCTTTTGTTTTCACCATTTGAACCATGATGTTTTTATGTTTGTATTTTGTTTATCCTGTGTGTGGTTCACTGAACTTGTACCTGTAAGTTGGTGGTTTTCAGCAGTTTTGGAAAGTTGGCCATTAAAAAGATTTTTCTCTCTCCACATTCTTACTGTCTTCTGGGAGTCCAGTTACACATTTGTTAGACACTTGATTTTGTTACACAGGTCCCTGAGGCTTTGTTCATTTTCCTTCATTCTGTTTTCTCACTTCTTCGTTGTTGTTACAACTTCTCATTTGTGTTCGTTTTTGCTCACCCTTTTCTTCAGTCATCTCCCATTTGCTACCAGACACATCCGGTGAATTTTTTCAATTATTGTACTTTTCTAGAATTTTAGCTTTTAAAAAGTAGTTTCTATTTCTTTGCTGAGACTTCATTTAAATTTTGAGTAAACATACAGTAGCCTATTCAAAGTAGTTGCTTAATACAGCAGTTGAACTATCTTGGTGACAGTTTGTATTGAATAGGTTTTTCTTTACTTTGAGTCATACTTTCCTATTTCTTTGAATACCTAGTGATTTTTAATTGTGATTTGGACATTATGGATGATATAGAAATTCTGGTTTCTTTTATCTTCCTCTGTAGAGTGTTAATTGTTCTAGCAAGCAGTTAAATTATTGGCTGATCACCTTGATCTTATATAAGCTTGGTTTTACTCTTTGTAAGGATCTATGGAAATCCCAAGCCTCTCTCAGCATCTGAACTCTGTTTCTTGGAAGAACTTGTGAAAACTTGATTTTAGACATTGTTAGGATAGAATGGGCCTACAGTAGAATTTATTCCAAGTAGTAATTCAGTTTAGTCAGTCATGTCTGACTCTGTGACCTCATGGACTGCAACATGCCAGGCTTCCCGGTCTGTCACCACCTCCTGGAGCTTGCTCAAACTCATGTCCATCGAGTTGGTGATGCCGTCCAACCATCTCATCCTCTGTTGTCTCCTTCTCCTCCTGCCTCCTGTCTTTCCCAGCATCAGGGTCTTTTCCAATGAGTCAGTTCTTCACATCAGATGGCTAAAGTATTGGAGCTTCAGCATCAGTCATTCCAATGAGTATCCCAGACTGATTTCCTTAGGATTAACTGGTTGGATCTCTTTGCAGTCCAGGGGACTCTGAAGAGTCTTCTCCAACACCATAGTTTAAACGCATCAATTCTTCAAAAGCATCAAGTGTAGTTCTTTGTTTCTTTTAATGTGTAGCCTTTCTGGTTTCTCAGATGGATGCCTGGGGAAGTAAACAAAATCTCCTCTTCCACTGGCTCAGCTGGAATTCTGTCTCCTGGAACTGCTTGATCTCCAGTTTCTCTCTTTACAGTGTCAACTTCATAACAGCTGCTCTTTGTTAATCCCTGCATAATCTCATCCTGTGTATTACTGCCCAGAGATCGGCTAAGGGCTTGTGAGGAATTCATTTTTTCTTCTCCTTTACTCCCCCACTCCCCAATCTCACCCTACACAGCTCCTTCCACTCTAGTGCCCTACTCTATGAATTCCACTGGCTCATGGAGTCCCAGACCCTGCTTTCTGCCTCCTCAGCTCAGAGAGACTTCTGTGTTCTGTTTAGTTTCCAGCCCTCTGTGCTCTTATCATGTAATTGTCTTCAGACAGAGTGATATTCTCTAAAGAATTACAATATTTTTCTGCTTACAGTCCATTGACTGAATAGAGTTGTGTATTTCTGACTTGTTTAATAATCTTTGGTTGCAGGGCTATTCTGGTACTAGTTATTCTGTGATAGTTTAAGAGTGGAAGTCACCTTTGCTCCACCTTAATATTTTTTATCCTTGATTAGTTTTCTGTGTAGTTAGAGAATGATGTTTGTGGATTGTTTTTGAGGATCAGTATGGTTTAAGAGAGAGTAGTTGCTCAGAATCTAATGTCAGACATTTTTGTTAAAGAGGGTATTCTTTGAAAGGAATGATGCTAAAGCTGAAACTCCAGTACTTTGGCCACCTCATGCGAAGAGTTGACTCATTGGAAAAGACTCTGATGCTGGGAGGGATCGGGGGCAGGAGGAAAAGGGGACGACAGAGGATAAGATGGCTGGACGGCATCACCAACTTGATGGACGTGAGTTTGAACTCTGGGAGTTGGTGATGGACAGGGAGGCCTGGCGTGCTGCGATTCATGGGGTCACAAAGAGTCGGACACAACTGAGCAACTGAATTGAANTTGTCCAAAACATGATAATTGGTAGTATACATGTTATACTGAGTTTCTATAATTCTAGCCAAAAGGAGAAAAAGTCTTAACTTATAAGCCCATCATTACTAAATCGTGGGCGTGCATAATTTTTATATAGACATTAGGAGTACACAGAATAACTCACTGTGGTGAAGAATTCCATGTTAAGAATCACTGCTTCATATACAAGATTAAAATCTAAGAAACTGCATATTACGTATTAACAAAATTATGGTTAATCCATTTATTGTTCTTCCCCCTCATTTCTGAAGTATTTCGCCTATTACATTGATTAGTTCAAAAAGAAAATTCAGTGTTAGTTTATTCTGTTAGCTAAGAGAATCAGAAGGAGCTTGTAGCCAAAACTACTGTATTGTTCATTTGTTTTTCAAGCTCAAGTTAGTATTTTTCTTCTAGTAATACAATAGACATTCATTCAAGTGAATGGAAGCACATCCCATTATCAGTGTTTTACCTATCTCTTGATGGTTAACTATTATTTATTTTCTGAGTCCACCTTCAGCAAAATGTACAGTTCTGTTTAACACCTGGTACCTCCCTGTTTTTCTAGCTTTGTCTTTTCCTTAGCCCTGAAATTGACAGATGGCTTCAGAACTGTGTGCTTTTGTACATTCAGTTGTTTACCCCAGTGAAAGCTCTTACCTTTCTCCCAGGTTTGTTTACCTAGAAAGGTCTTACTCACCCTTTAACATCCACTGTAGATGTCAACACCTATATGAAGGCAGGAAAGGGAATATACTTTCTCCTAGGTGTATCTGGTGTATTTGCTTCCTGCTTGTTCATATGAATGCAGTAAGACATTTCTAGAAGTAGGATTCTGAAATATTATTTTGATTTGAGAAAAGAAATAAAGCTGTACAGATTTAAATTTCATGAATTAAAATTTTGTGAGTTATGGTGCTAGTTGACCTTTCTGCCCAATGCCTTCTTATTTGCTGACATATTTAAACTGTGGGTCAAAAGATCTTTCTTCTTTACAATGTAAAGCTTAAGTCAAAAGGGTTAGCATGAAAATCTCACATTCCTGCTTTATCCATACAGATTAAACAAAATAAAATTTCATTTTGGCCTTTGAGAAATAAATGGTATAGGAAATGAATCAAACGTTGTTCCTTTAATGTTTCTTCAATAAAGGAATAGTCTGGCTCACCTTTGTAACAGAACCTCTTTTAAAAGCCTTTTAAATTAAAATTCTCACAGGCTTTTGTGCTGTTTAGTTAATATATCATACAAGTTATCATGTGCTAGACTTTACATTGTAGGTTCTTTTTTTTTTTTGCTTTAAAATTTTTCTCCTTGAACATCATAAAATGATATGCCCGTTATGTATATTTCACTATAATAAAAAATTCTTAATGCACAAAATAAAAACCTCATTTGCCAGCTGTTTTGTGTAACCGCGCTCACCCTATTGTTCTAAACTTTGCATTCTAATTCTCTCAGTTTTTCCTTTACATCTTAAACCCCACCACTCAGCAAACTTTCCTTTTGTTAACAACGTCATAGCCTTTCCTCCTGTATTTACCACAATGGAGACCTTTACTAAAGGAACAAACATTTAGGTGTTCATAGCCTTCCTCTGCATCTCAATTTCTGCTTTTACTTTAATGATCTGTGTCCACATAGACAAGGAAAACTTCCTCAGTACCTTGAGCTCCTCTTTTCTGGCAATCTTTTCTTGATTCTGCCTTAGCTAGGTGTTCAGTTTTTAGGTTATACCATGGATGTAATGGCTCCAGTTAAACTTTCAAATTGCCAAAGATGTTGATCACTGTGACAAAGTCAGAGACCATTGTTCAAGCTTGTTTATTCAGCTATACCCATTAGTACTGTGCCCTGATCATCTGAGCTACTGTCTTTAGAGTTCTAGCTGATCTTGCCCTTCTCTCTTCTTCAGATCTTTCATGTTATATTTCTGCATGATTTTCCTGGTGGCTCAGATGGTAAAGAATCTGCCTGCAATGCAGGAGACCTGGGCTTGATCCCTGGGTTGGGAAGATCCCCTGGAGAAGGAAGTGGCAATCCACTCCGGTATTCTTGCCTGGAGAATTCCATGGACAGAGGAGCCTGGTGGGCTATATAGTCCATGGAGTTGCAAAGAGTCGGACACGACTGAGCAACTAACACACACATATATTACAATAGCAGAAGTCATTTTATGATTTTGAAATTGTGGGTAGTTTTCCCACCTTTGAAAGTATTTTGTGTGAAGGTGAAGGTGAAGTCACTCAGTCGTGTCCGACTCTTAGCGACCCCATGGACTGTAGCCCACCAGGCTCCTCAGTCCATGGAATTTTCCAGGCAAGCGTACTGGAGTGGGTTGCCATTTCCTTCTCCAGAGGATCTTCCCAACACAGGGATCAAACCTGGGTCTCCCACACTGCAGGCAGACGCTTTACTATCTGAGCCACCTGATTTAAAATGTATACAACTCATGCCAGTATTTGGATTTTTAAAAAATGCAATCCTGAATCAAAACTCTAATGTAAGAACACTTGAGCAGTTTTGAGTAATTTTGTTTGTTTGTTTTGTAGTGGATTCACTGGGTCAGGTTAAGAGTGAAGGGGAATTGATAGTTAAAAGTTGCTGGTGATGTAAGGCGTGTGTGTCCTCTTAGAATGTTGATCATTTAAGTAAGGTTTCAAGATTGACTCATCCAGCAGTTGTTTGTTCCCAAATCACAGTCGTAAATTTTCTGTTTTAAATGTAATTTTTGTTTTGAAGGTATCAGTTTTTGGAAGAAGCTTTTCAAAACCAGAAAGGTGCAATTGAGAATCTACTGGCTAAGCTTCTTGAGAAGAAGAATTATATTCATTTTGCAGCTACTCAGGTGCAGAATAGGTAAGTATGGTTCTTTAAAACCAAAGTTTCACTTTAAGAATTATTAAACACAGTGAGTCCAGTTTAAATTTGTTTTCCTTCTATATTAAGCATATATAGAAAAGATTTTTTTTTGAGGAGTAAATGATTTGAGTTTGGATTATGATATTTATTAAAGAAAATTTAATTCACTAAAATTTTGGATATTCATTTAGGATATATCTTTGACTGTTATATAATTAATATCACTCTAGTCTTCATAAGGCTTAGTTAAATGTAGAAAAAGCAATTAATGTATAAAGAGTTGGATTATAAAATTTTAACTAGAGACTGTGAAAGACAGGGGAGAGAATATGAAGAATGGTGGGCAAATTTTCCATCTGTAAAACAAGCATTAAAAACAGTACTTATCTTAGTTGTATTATTATGAAAACACAGTTTCTGTCACATAGTAAACCTTCAAATTTTAGCTTTTTAAAATCACCAACACTAGTTTTTTAGAAATCCTGTTTTTGTTAATTTCTAAATTAACTAAATTTATTGATAAACCACATGGGACTGAGACTTCTCTGGTGGTCCAATGGTTAAGACTCCATACTTATACTCCAGGGGCCATGGGTTCGATTCCTAGTTAGAGGACTCAGATTATGGAGTGTGGCCACAAAAAAACAAACAAAAACAGACACAAAAAACCCACAATGGCTGTTGGGACTAAGTTCATAAGTGAGTAGGTTAAGAAGATTAGGACTCTTAGAGGAGTCCTTGCAGACAAACACTTGGAGCTGGCATAATTAAAACCCCTATGTTCCTAGAGGTATGAATAAGGGTTCATATGTTTTTATTCTTCAGACTCACGAAATTAAGACTTCTAGGTTCTCTAGAATATTAAAATTAATTTTTGATGATTTAAAAAGACCCCGTAAATACTTAAAATATTGAAGATGAATGAATGGTGATTATATAGTATATTAGATAATAATATATTAGACATTAAGAGAGGTTATAACTTTCATCCTAAAAGGTTATACCAAAGGAAAATAGAGGCTCCTCAGAGATTGTAGATAATATATAAATATATATACACATATACTAGTTATAGTTTGTTCTTGTGGTTATGTCAGGATTTTTTTATACTGCTGTTATGTAGATGATATTGGACAGGATAACTGTCTTCTCATAAATTACAGATGGTTATCCTTTACAGAGAAAGGATAGAAAGATAATTCATATTGCAGTCCTATATGTTTATACATGTATGTTATGCATATTTTGTATAAATGTTCCTCAGTCTGTATAGACAAGTGAGGCTTATGTATCGTATGATTACAGATGGTTGGCGAAAGAATTCCATCTCCAGAAAGCTTTAAAATAAAGCATTTAATATTAAAATCTATAATTATACTTCTTTTAAATTCTTTGACTTTTCTCCATTTTTTATTAACATTTTTTATCTACATTCATTTTTTTTTCCTTCCATTACAATTGAATGTATATTATTCATGCTTAAACCTAGGAGTGTTTGACTCTACTGTCAGCATGCTTAATGATTTCAACCTTTGGCTGAATCTATTTTTTTTTTTTTAATTTTCAATTTATTTATTTTTAATTGGAGATAATTGCTTTACAATGTTGTGTTGGTTCTGCCATGCATCAGCATGAATCAGCCATAGGTATATGTATGTTCCTTCCCTCTTGAACCTCCCTTCCTTTCCGAATCATTTTGAGTCATGTGTTTCTTAGCACTAGTAATTAGCACTCTCATTTTTAAAAAATTGTCCTCCACTCACTTTAATAAGATAAGGATAGCACTGAGTAAAAATTTCAAATCATGTGCCTGATGTACAAAGGAAGGAAAACTACATTCTTGACCCAGTGTATTCAAGTTATTCAAATTTGTACTTGATAAATGAAAGGCAATTTTAGTGGCTGAAAGTGTTAGTTATAGTTTGTGTAAAAGTTGAAGGTTACCATCTTATGATTGTTTGTTAACATTTTATGTATATTTGTGGGATTTTTCTCTTCCTATTTTATAAATAGCAAAGTATTGGCTATTTCATATTTGCAACCAAAATTTTCATAACTTCATGGTAGCTTATATTTATTTCTAAAACATTTAACTGCTATTTTTATCAAAGGAATGAAAGTGTTTTATATTCCCTTAAAACATTTTGAGAAGTAAGTCATTTTGAGAAAAACCCATGTAATGAGTATATATGAATTCACATTTGAATTAGTTATAAGTGAACCTAAATGCTTCTACGCTTCCTATTATTTCAAAAGATGATAGTATTGGTTGCAACATTGGTTCTTTGTTCATTGTTCTTGAAAAGCACTATGATTAAATAGAACCAATGTGCCATATTTAACACTAACCAGCAATCATTGATGGCAGATATTTGTATATCAGTTTCATATCATAGAAACTAAAGGAGATTGCCATAAGTGTAATAAACTGTCCTTTATGAACTTAATTTAAAATTGCTAAATATTTAATTCATTCTTTGTCTGCATACATAACTTGTTTGGGCCGAATTGAGTGGTCAGGTCTGCCAAAACATAAATTGTACATTTGACAAAAATTTAATTACTCGTTTAAGTGCCCAGTTGGATGAATTTCTGTTACAGTTGGTAATTAGAGACGTAGGATAAGTCGATAACCTAATGATGCATTTCTCTTATTCAGGATAAAAGAAGTAAATGAGACTAACAAACGAGTAGAACAGGAAATTAAAGTGGCCATTTTCACCCTTATCAATGAAATTAATAAGAAAGGAAAATCTCTCTTACAGCAGCTAGAGGTATGGTTCAAAGCCAAAATAAAACAAAAACTGCTTCTCTTACTCTTTAGCTGTTTTTAATGTTTATTGAAAGCTCTTTTAGATTGGTTGTGGGGGGTATGAAAGTAAAGTCAGTTAAAATTTTTTTCGTGTGTTTTTTTAATTGGAAAAATCCTCTTTTCAAGTTAGTTACTTTATAGCCCAATTTAATTAATAGTACTTAAGCTATATCAGTTAGGAGATAGTGTTGGCCTCTTAGAAATGAAAGAATTATTACTAAAATGTGATATAAATGAAGACAAAGCTGACCTGCCACACTCCCTCTTCTCCCCTCAAGATGGGCCCTCAATTTAACTTTTACATGTGAATGTATATTGGGAGTCTTACTGACTCATGTGGGTGCTTCATTTTATTTTTTAATGTTCCATAGTTTTCCTAAAAACGCTATTCATTTTGAAATTTGTAAACTTTAAATTTACTGGTAATTTTGTTATATTATGTCTTTATGTTGCCTATTTTGAGGTTAATATAGGAATGTAAGTTTCTAGATGAGAAGCTGGTCAATTTGTGAAATCCAGATTGTTTTAATCAGAGACTCTACTGACCATAGTTGATTGTTCTCAAAATTTTGTGGTTTTAAATTGGCTTAGGTAATATGGGGTTACATTTAAAGTACAATTTAAAAGTAATAAAGTACATGGATATTTGATTATTTAACTTTTAATTACTATTAACCTCAAATTTTTTATAGATATTTATGTTGCTATTGCTTTATTCAAAATTGTGAAATATTAGGCATAATTACATATAAATATATGTCAGCAGAGTTTTATTTCTGTCTTTTGAAATACATGTTGCCATTGTTCTGCTATTGTGAGATAAAAGTACTCTTATGCATATTGTTAGTTTGAGGTTTCTTGTGAATTTTGTATATCCAGCTTAGTTGCATTTAACCTTAATAGATTTTTGTTTTAAAAAGGACCTTGTAAAGGGAGAGCAGGAGCAGGCAATTATTTTTGATACCTTTTAACTTACAGTAAATAAATTTTAATTATAGGTCTAAAGTAATGTTCTGAAACCATTTCAAGAACTTTTGAATTAAAAGTTTTGAATTAAAGTGCCTTTTATTGCTAAAATATACACAAATACCTAATGATAAATCTGCCATATATTTCTAACATGGTGATAATTTAAGCAATGGATATTTTCTGGTATACTATGTTTCTAAACTTTGTAAAATTAGAGATTTTCCTAAACTTTATAAAACGGATGATTTTCTGGGAAGTTGTAAATAAAACTCCCATCAGTTGAATATTTTTATCTACTAATTTACATTATAAAGTGTAAGTGTACTTATTTCCTTAGTAGAAAAATTGTTCAGTAAAATTTTTTATAGATATTTATGTTGCTATTGCTTTATTCAAAATTGTGAAATATTAGGCATAATTACATATAAATATATGTCAGCAGAGTTTTATTTCTGTCTTTTGAAATACATGTTGCCATTGTTCTGCTATTGTGAGATTAAAAGTACTCTTATGCATATTGTTAGTTTGAGGTTTCTTGTGAATTTTGTATATCCAGCTTAGTTGCATTTAACCTTAATAGATTTTTGTTTTAAAAAGGACCTTGTAAAGGGAGAGCAGGAGCAGGCAATTATTTTTGATACCTTTTAACTTACAGTAAATAAATTTTAATTATAGGTCTAAAGTAATGTTCTGAAACCATTTCAAGAACTTTTGAATTAAAAGTTTTGAATTAAAGTGCCTTTTATTGCTAAAATATACACAAATACCTAATGATAAATCTGCCATATATTTCTAACATGGTGATAATTTAAGCAATGGATATTTTCTGGTATACTATGTTTCTAAACTTTGTAAAATTAGAGATTTTCCTAAACTTTATAAAACGGATGATTTTCTGGGAAGTTGTAAATAAAACTCCCATCAGTTGAATATTTTTATCTACTAATTTACATTATAAAGTGTAAGTGTACTTATTTCCTTAGTAGAAAAATTGTTCAGTAAACTCAGTTGAATCACTTGCAAGAAAGTGGTTAAGACTGAAGAGGCAAGTTGTTTAGCATGCTGAAAGGCAAAGGACGTAGAGCATCCCCTATTCCTTCTGGGAAGTTTCATCCCCAGAAAGCAGTTTACTTTTCCTTTGCAGCATTTTTCTCAAATTGGTCTTTGCTTCCACTCTGCAATTCATCTTTCTCCTTTTGTCTTAATATTTAAAAGAATAGGTTTTTTCAGCCTCATTGCCACACCAGTAGATGGCACTGGTAACACAAAATTTTCTTTGGCCTGAGAAGTGTATTGAGTTAAGATAATAACATTATTTCTAAAGGTCAGCTCATATGTTAAAAGCTTAGCCTAATAGAAGGACACTATTTTTAACAAAGACTTTTCATCTTCTGAGGGAAAAGGAAGACATAATTAACATTAGTTTTTGTATATACAATGTCTATTTTAGCCCAGAGAACTAAGAACTAAAATTTTGTCCCTCTTTTGTTAGTAACTTCGTCCTTGATTATAGACTCATTAAATAATGAGGAGCTTAACTTATCCCATATTTAAAGATAAATATACGTATTATGTTCATTTGCAATAGAAATTGAACCGATATGTATAGTAATTCCTCAGTGAACCTCTTGTTCTCTTTCAGAATGTTACAAAAGAAAGACAGATGAAGTTACTACAGCAGCAGAATGACATCACAGGCCTTTCCCGGCAGGTGAAACACGTTATGAACTTTACAAACTGGGCGATTGCAAGTGGGAGCAGCACAGCACTGCTGTACAGCAAGCGACTGGTGAGACCCATCACACTTTCTTTCTCTTCAAATTGACCTTATTAAGATGCTACTTATACCTATGTAAATTTACATTTTGAATTTCAGTAGAAGTAATCACCATCACACCAAAATATAGGAAGTTTCCATTACCTGCAAATGTCTTTTTGTTTTTCTCTACCCCTAGTATTTTGCAGCCACTATTCTGATTTTTGTCATTTTCTAGAATTTCATATAAATGAAATCCTACACTAAGGTTGGAATCAATCATAGGTTTTGGAAATACCTACTTGTATAATGTAGTTTATCACCAGAAAGGGCAGAAATTCAAGCATGTGCATTTGATTGTTAATATAGTTTTTTTAAACACTGATTCTGTCTCATCTGAGATGGACACTGGGGCTACATGAGGTTTTATTATGTCTTTATCTTGTTTGTTTTCTCAAGTGGTATTTAATTTTAAGACTGATGTGATTTTTTTCCCTTTAAGATTACTTTTCAGTTGCGCCATATTTTGAAAGCACGGTGTGATCCTGTCCCTGCTGCTAATGGAGCAATACGTTTCCATTGTGATCCTACCTTTTGGGCAAAGAATGTAGTCAATTTAGGTAAGAAATAATTAGTTATATGGCTATAACTTGGAACACTGAATTAGGAGAAAGCAGCTAAAACAAATCTTAGGTACTTCAAGATTTTAAGTGTCATTCTAGTATGTAGACTTTTGAAAGATAAGTTCTTCATTGGAAACTCACTTCAGCTGTGTTCATTACATCTTTAAGAATGTTGAGCGTCTCCTCTGTATAGTTTTCAACAGTAGGGATTTCTAACTTTTCCCCCCACATCTTTTAAAATTGCTATTGACTGTTACATGTCAAAAACTTAGCAAATGAGTTTTTTCTCAATAATTTCTTACATGCTTAGTAGCTTATATATTAATTGTATAAAATTGTCCACTTTAAGAAGCCCTTCAGCATGCTAATGTGTCCAGATTCCATGTTCTGAGGCATGGTTGAAAGATAAAAGTAGCCCTTTTGACATGGAAGCCAAATGGACTTTGCTTTTGTTACTCCACAGTGTAGACCTAAGGACTGTAGGTGAAAATTATAGATAAACGTACAAACAGCTCAGTTTACAATAGAACATCGCCCTTCCCACCTTCCCCAATCAACAATTAGAGCTGTCTACAGACGGATAAAACTTATTTTCAGAATAGTCAGATGGTCACCAGTTGGAAGCTGTAAAAGCAGAGATGATTGGCTTTTTGTAAAAATAATAATAATCTTTGTGTATATTCAGGTTTGGCTATACCTTTAGATCAGGCATCAGCAAACTGTTTTTGTGTGATGTGGTAGCTAAGTTTGGTTTTTATGTTTTAAAGAGTTGTTAAAACAAAAAGTATATGCCAGATCTTATGTGGCCTGCAAAGCGTAAAAATCTGGCTTATTACAGGAAAAAGGTTTGCCAACTCCACTTTAGATCAAACCTTCCTAAAATATGCCTTGTATTCCTAGAAAGTACTTGACTCTGGAAAAAGGAAGGAGGATTTGTCATTTCCAAGGATACAAATAGTAATAGTTTATAACATTCAACATGTCCATAGAGTGTAGTACTCTGCTCTGCACATTTTGACAGTTCAAAGGCAGATGGAATCGGTATTAGCAATCTCAGATATCCTTGAATCTCCTTGGGAGAGAATTTATTTAGACTAACTAGGTGGGCCTCTTCTCATAGTGTATCTTTCAGCTCTTTAATTTTCTGTACATTTGTGTAAATAATAAGGGCAGATAATATTATCATTCTGAGTAGTCAAAAGTCAGTTAATTGGCTTTGGACTATATGAGGTTTCTGATCGTTACCATCTTTGAACCTAGCTCCCTTCCTTGTTGTGCTATTGGGAGCTTTGAGTGGTGGCAGTTGTCAGAGGAAAGAGGAAAATATAATGATTAGTCCATGATGTAGATGTTAGTTGATTATATGCAAATTATTCTCATTTTTTTAAATCCTTCAGGTAATCTAGTAATAGAGAGTAAACCAGCTCCTGGTTATACTCCTAATGTTGTAGTGGGGCAAGTTCCTCCAGGGACAAACCACATTAGTAAAACCCCTGGACAGATTAACTTAGCACAGCTTCGACTACAACATATGCAACAGCAAGTGTATGCCCAGAAACACCAGCAGTTGCAACAGATGAGGATGCAGCAGCCACCTGCACCCGTACCAACAACCACAGCAACAACACAGCAGCACTCCAGACAGGCAGCCCCTCAGATGTTACAACAACAGGTGAGTGTTATATCACATTGCTGATACAAAGACCTCAAGTCTATATATACTCTGTCCTATATAGGTGAGTTACGCATTTCAAAGTTACTGATGGGGACAGAGATCAAGGGACAGAGCTCAAAGGTCAGTTTAAACATTTTCTTTGGATATGGCAGGGATGTGGGGGATGTATGAAGAACAACAAGAGTTAAATACTATGATGGGAACAATTAACTCACTAGTACTATGGAGGTATGCAGGAAACACTAATTCTATCACTGGGTCAGGAAGATCCCTTGAGGTCGGAAATTGCATCCCACTCTAGTATTCTTGGCAAAGAATCTGACACTAAGCAACTGAGCACATACACTGTGGAGGTATACACATTTTTATCCCTCTATCCCACATCTGTTTTATTCTGTATCTGTGGTTTTTGGTCAAAGAACCATGTGGTTTCTGTCTGATACCTGATATGTTCTTTAGGCTTTTGGTCAAATCATTTCCTTTCCTGTATCTTCCCTGCTCTCTTCTCTCTCATCCAAATCAAAACTGTTAATCCGGGGTTGATTAAGTTAATGCTGATATGCTTTGAAACACACTTAGACTAAGAGAAGGAGATTGGGGCAAGACACGAGCAGAATGACTTACACTTTTTACTATCCTGAGAAAACTATTTTTACTGTAACATTTTATAATTGAAAGATAAATTTATAAATATTATTACATAAATGCAATATATACCTTTTGCAGCCTCCAAGATTGATCAGTGTTCAAGCAATGCAAAGAGGCAACATGAACTGTGGAGCTTTCCAAGCTCATCAGATGAGATTGGCTCAGAATGCTGCCCGAATACCAGGGATACCCAGGCACAGCGGCCCTCAGTATTCCATGATGCAGCCACACCTCCAAAGACAAGTATGCCTACAGTTACATTTGTAAGAATCATACAATTTTAAAACTAAAAGACAGCAATTTTGTTAATCAGTTGCGGGAGGGAGGAAGGGTGGTCTTTGATACCTTTGAGAATTTGACCAGTGCTTTGTTATCTTCCTTTCCCAGGAAAATACACATAAAATTTGTATTAAATTTTAAGAGCTCTGATGTCTTTAAACCCAATGTATACTTTGTGTTGAGCATCCCTTATTTAGTCCAACCAATTCATTTTACAGAAGTGAAAAATAAAGGAGCTTGTTATTTACCCAGAGTTCCTGAGGTAATGGTAAATTTATTCCTCTCTTGGTGTTGTTTATTTTAGGATGGGTATGCCTACTTTTGTGTTTAGAGAGGCATGTTTTCTAATCTTTGCTTGAATAGTAGATTGTATAATCCAAGCTCATCAGATGAGATTGGCTCAGAATGCTGCCCGAATACCAGGGATACCCAGGCACAGCGGCCCTCAGTATTCCATGATGCAGCCACACCTCCAAAGACAAGTATGCCTACAGTTACATTTGTAAGAATCATACAATTTTAAAACTAAAAGACAGCAATTTTGTTAATCAGTTGCGGGAGGGAGGAAGGGTGGTCTTTGATACCTTTGAGAATTTGACCAGTGCTTTGTTATCTTCCTTTCCCAGGAAAATACACATAAAATTTGTATTAAATTTTAAGAGCTCTGATGTCTTTAAACCCAATGTATACTTTGTGTTGAGCATCCCTTATTTAGTCCAACCAATTCATTTTACAGAAGTGAAAAATAAAGGAGCTTGTTATTTACCCAGAGTTCCTGAGGTAATGGTAAATTTATTCCTCTCTTGGTGTTGTTTATTTTAGGATGGGTATGCCTACTTTTGTGTTTAGAGAGGCATGTTTTCTAATCTTTGCTTGAATAGTAGATTGTATATATAGATTGTAATCTTTGCGACCCCATGGATGCCAGGCTTCCCTGTCCATCACCAACTCCAAAAACTTGCTCAGACTCTTGTCCATCAGGTTGGTGATGCCATCCAACCAGCTCATCCTCTGTTTTCTCCTTCTCCTGCCTTCAATCTTTCCTAGCATCAGGGTCTTTTCCAATGAGTCAGTTCTGTGCATCATGTGGCCAAAGTATTGGAGTTTCAGCATCATTCCTTCCAATGAATATTCAGGACTGATTTCCTTTAGGATTGACTGGTTGGATCTCTTTGCAGTCCAAGGGATTCTCAAAGAGTCTTCTCAAACACCACAGTTCAAAAGCATCAATTCTTTGGTGCTCAGCTTTCTTTATAGTCCAATTCTCACATCCATATATGACTACTGGAAAAACCGTGGCTTTTTTTCTTTTTTAAAAAAGTTAATTTATTTATTTTAATTGGAGGCTAATTACTTTAAATATTGTAGTGGTTTTTGCCATACATTGACATGAATCACCATGGGTATACATGTGTACCCCATCCTGAACCACCCTCCCACCTCCCTTCCCATCCCATCCCTCAGGGTCATCCCAGTCACTAGCCCTGAGTGCCCTGTCTCATGCATCAAACCTGGACTGGCCATCCATTTCACATATGATAATATACGTGTTTCAGTGCTGTTCTCTCAAATCACCCCACCTTTGCCTTCTCCCACAGAGTCCAAAAGTCTGTTCTTTACATCTGTATCTCTTTTTGCTGTCTCGCATATAGGGTCATCGTTAGCATCTTTCTAAATTCCATACATATGCATTAATATACTGTATTGGTGTTTTTTTTTCTGACTTACTTCACTCTGTATAATAGGCTCCAGTTTCATCCACCTCATTAGAACTGATTCAAATGCATTCTTTTTAATAGTTGAGTAATACTCCATTGTGTATATGTACCGCAACTTCCTTATCCATTTGTCTGCTGATGGACATCTAGATTGCTTCCATGTCCTAGCACTGTAAACAGTGCTGTGATGAACGTTGAGGTACATGTGTCTCTTTCAGTTCTGGTTTCCTCAGTGTGTATGCCCAGCAGTGGGATTGCTGGGTCATAAGGCAGTTCTATTTCCAGTTTTTTAAGGAATCTCCACACTGTTTTCCATAGTGGCTGTACTAGTTTGCATTCCCACCAACAGTGTAAGAGGCTTCCCTTTTCTCCACACTCTCTCCAGCATTTATTGTTTGTATACTTTTGGATCGCAGCCATTCTGACTGGCATGAAATGGTACCTTATCGTGGTTTTGATTTGCATTTCTCTGTTACTGAGTGATGTTGAGCATCTTTTCGGGTGTTTGTTAGCCATCTGTGTGTCTTCTTTGGAGAAATGTCTGTTTAGTTCTTTGGCCCATTTTTTGATTAGATCGTTTATTTTCTGGAATTGAACTGCATGAGCTGCTTGTATATTTTTGAGATGAATCGTTTGCCAGTTGCTTTGTTTGCTATTATTTTCTCCCATTCTGAAGGCTGTCTTTTCACCTTGCTTATAGTTCCTTTGTTGTGCAGAAGCTTTTAAGTTTAATTAGGTCCCATTTGTTTATTTTTGCTTTTATTTCCATTACTGTGGGAGGTGGGTCATAGAGGATCCTGCTGTGATTTATGTCAGAGAGTGTTTTGCCTATGTTCTCCTCTAGGAGTTTTATAGTTTCTGGTCTTACAAACGTAAGACCTTTAATCCATTTTGAGTTTATTTTTGTATATGGTGTTAGAAAGTCTTCTAGTTTCATTCTTTTACAAGTAGTTGACCAGTTTTCCCAGCACCACTTGTTAAAGAGATTGTCTTTTCTCCTTGGTATATTCTTGCCTCCTTTGTCAAAGATAACGTGTCCATAGGTGCGTGGATTTATCTCTGGGCTTTCTGTTTTGTTGCATTGATCTATATTTCTTTGTGCCAGTACCATACTGTCTTAATGACTGTAGCTTTGTAGCATAGTCTGTGAATTCAGGTAGGTTGATTCCTCCAGTTCAATTCTTCATTCTCAATATGGCTTTGGCTATTCAAGGTTTTTTGCATTTCCATACAAGTTGTGAAATTATTTGTTCTAGTTTTGTGAAAAATACCGTTGGTAGCTTGATAGGGATTGCATTGAATCTGTAGGTTGCTTTGGGTAGTATACTCAAGATCTATATTTCTTTGTGCCAGTACCATACTGTCTTAATGACTGTAGCTTTGTAGCATAGTCTGTGAATTCAGGTAGGTTGATTCCTCCAGTTCAATTCTTCATTCTCAATATGGCTTTGGCTATTCAAGGTTTTTTGCATTTCCATACAAGTTGTGAAATTATTTGTTCTAGTTTTGTGAAAAATACCGTTGGTAGCTTGATAGGGATTGCATTGAATCTGTAGGTTGCTTTGGGTAGTATACTCATTTTCACTATATTGATTCTTCTGATCCATGAACTTGGTATATTTCTCCATCTATTTTTGTCATCTTTGATTTCTTTCATCAGTGTTTTATAGTTTTCTCTATATAGATCTTCTGTTTCTTTAGATAGATTTATTCCTAAGTATTTTATTCTTTTCAACGCAATGGTGAATGGAATTATTTCCTTAATTTCTCTTTCTGTTTTCTCATTGTTAGTGTATAGGAATGCAAGAGATTTCTGTGTATTAATTTTATATCCTACAGCTTTACTATATTCAGTGATTAGCTCTGGTAATTTTCTGGTGGTATCCTTAGGGTTTTCTATGTAGAGGATCATGTTCTCTGCAGAATACAGTGAGAGTTTTACTTCTTTTTTTCCAGTCTGGATTCCTTTTATTTCTTTTTCTTTTCTGATTGCTGTGGCTAAAACTTCTAAAACTATGTTGAATAGTGGTGGTGAGAGTGGGCACCTTTGTCTTGTCCCTGACTTTAGGGGAAATGCTTTCAGGTTTTCACCATTGAGGATAATGTTTGCTGTGGGTTGATCATATATGGCTTTTATTATATTGAGGTATGTTCCTTCCATACCTGCTTTCTGGAGGGTTTTTATCCTAAATGGATGTTGAATTTTGTCCTAGGCTTTTTCCTGCATCTATTGAGATAATCATATGGTTTTATCTTTCAATTTGATTGATTTGCAAATATTGAAGAATCCTTACATCCCTGGGATAAAGCCCACTTGATCGTGATGTATGATCGTTATAATATGTTGTTGGATTCTGTTTGCTAGAATTTTGTTAAGGATTTTTGCATCTATGTTCATCAGTGATATTGGCCTGCAGTTTTCTTTTTTTTATGGGATCTTTGTTTGATTTTGGTATTAGGGTGATGGTGGCCTCATAGAATGAATTTGGCAGTTTACCTTCCTCTGCAATTTTCTGGAAGAGTTTGAGTAGGATAGGTGTTAGCTCTTCTCTAAATTCTATATGTTATCTTAACTGATCCTCATAAAAACCCTCAGAAAGACAGGTATCCATTTTCATTTGCCATTTTCCACATTTCTAAATTACCAAGATTGTGATTTTGCCTAAAGTCACACAGAATTGAGAGTTAGGAATTGATAACCATCTTTCCATTTGTAAATTCGTCATTCTTTCTACCATATTAGTTACACAATACACAATTATTTTTATTAATACAAAAGTGTCAAAGTGAAATATAGACAGAACAGAGGTTCTCTGTGTCTGGTGATTGAAAACTTTAGGGACTTCCAGATCATCTATTTTTATATATCTTTGTTCTCAAGTAAAATCATATCACCAGACTGACAGCGTACAATTGTTTGCAAGTATTTTTTTTTTCCTAAATAGTATACAAAAATGGACAGAAAATGAAATGGCTAAGTTTGAATTTTATTTTTCCTGTGTAAGTTTGAGAGGGCTCATTTCTTTGTCTCTTAGCCAGAGGTATCAAACACTGAATTTTTGTATCCTTACTTAACTGAAAATTGTCATCAAGATACTGTTCATATTAGGCTATTCTGGCAGATCAAGTAATGATAACATCTTCTTTTCCTAACAGCATTCAAACCCAGGGCATGCTGGACCCTTTCCTGTTGTGTCAGTACATAACAACCCAGTCAATCCAACCAGCCCTAATACAGCTACTATGGCGAATGCAAATCGAGGTCCCACCAGCCCATCTGTTACTGCAATAGAATTAATTCCCTCAGTTACCAATCCAGAAAACCTTCCATTGCTGCCAGATATTCCACCTATACAGGTTTGTATTTAAGTTGAATGAGAGATTTAAAACCTTTTGTTAGTTAGGGAGTTGAGTATATATTTCTGGTTGCTTTTGTATTTTTTTTTTTTTAATGCAGCTACACTATTTCTTTTGAAATTTCAAAAAAAATTTGGTCTAAATATTTGAATTTTTAAAATTTACATGTGCTAGACCTAGGACTTCTCAATATTTTAAAGCTACAGGGCGTCAGCTTTGCTTATCTATCATCTGCCAATAGGCAAGCCTGTGTTTAATGCAGCACTTTTGCTTCATTAGATCCAGAGAGAAGACCCAGGACCAAAATAAATTAAATTTTTGTGACTCTTCTGTTAGGTGCAAAAGACACTTGTGCAAATAGGTTTGACTGAGAAAGGAGGCGGTTGGAAGGTGTAGATATCAGGCATGTACAAGGCCAGTACTGAGAGAGGAAGTAATAGTGAGGAGTAGAAGATGGGCAGGATGGGTCTCTGAGCTGTTGTGTCGCTTTCACCTGTAGCATTATTTCTGAAGAAAAATATCATTTGGTGCCTTCTAAAATTTTATAAATGTATTTGAATTAAAAGCATTTAAAAAATTAAATATAAAACTTGAAGGTTGTATTGAGTCATCTCATGCATAGTATGAGTTACTCAGATTCAAGGGTCACTGAGTTAGGTGCAAAAGACACTTGTGCAAATAGGTTTGACTGAGAAAGGAGGCGGTTGGAAGGTGTAGATATCAGGCATGTACAAGGCCAGTACTGAGAGAGGAAGTAATAGTGAGGAGTAGAAGATGGGCAGGATGGGTCTCTGAGCTGTTGTGTCGCTTTCACCTGTAGCATTATTTCTGAAGAAAAATATCATTTGGTGCCTTCTAAAATTTTATAAATGTATTTGAATTAAAAGCATTTAAAAAATTAAATATAAAACTTGAAGGTTGTATTGAGTCATCTCATGCATAGTATGAGTTACTCAGATTCAAGGGTCACTGTGGGAGCAAGGAGCAGTGAAGTCACTAAAACATTAGGACCTGTGAGACTTTGTGGCTGAAATTTAGTGTTTATGTATTTAGTGGATTTATAGTATAGTTTTAAAGGATGTTTCTATAACTTTAGAATTGTTTCAGAATCACTAACTCATGAATTCTCTTAATCTGATTGCTTCCCTGGTAATAGGAGAAATCTTTTGCTAAGTGGTTAGTAGGTGTAGTGGTGTTAAGAGTACTGGACTATACAGTGTAGAATTTTGGAATATATCGATAAAAAATCTGTAAGTTGTAAGCTTATAATTTATAAAATTTCAGTTTAATGCTTGAAATCATCTCATATAATATCTAGTATCCCTTTTTCATGAAAGAGAGTAAGAGAGGTTAGTGACTTTCTCAGAGTCATCCAGTAAATGGTGAGTTGCATTTCAAAGCCTAGCACATGATTCCAAATCCATTTCTCTCCCACTGCTATACATAGAGGTAGTGGGGAGATGGTTTGGGATTGTAGGTGTGGAAAAGTAGAGTATTGAGGGGCTCTAGGCAACCAGGGTGGAGAAGGCAATGGCACCCCTCATGTTCTGAGGAGCCTGGTAGGCTGCAGTCCATGGGGTCGCTAAGAGTCGGACACGGCTGAGTGACTTCCCTTTCACTTTTCACTTCCATGCATTGGAGAAGGAAATGGCAACCCACTCCAGTGTTCCTGCCTGGAGAATCCCAAGGACGGGGGAGCCTGGTGGGCTTCCATCTATGGGGCTGCACAGAGTTGGACACAACTGAAGCGACAGCAGCAGCAGCAGCAGCAGCAGCAGGCAACTGGGGATAGTTAGGTACAGTGTTACAGGAGTCATTCAAGCACTCATTGCATGCTGAAGTGGATGCTGAAGATAAAAAGAAACAAGACTTGTTTCCAATTCTTAAGAAACTTTCAAAGGTTAGCAACCTTAGAATGGTTGCTAATGTCAAACTTTACATAATTTTCTAGGGCCACTCTAACAGAGAACAGATGAAGGAAGGAAGGATGCTCCACATTTTGAAAAGCCTGGATATCATAAGGCAAATGAGCCCTTATTAGACTTTTCTTGTTACCTTGCACAAGAGCTTTGAAATCAAGACAAGAAGTTCCAGAATATATCCCCTCCCATCTTTAGTTTTGTAAGTGGGATAGGAAGAACTGGATCCGTGTTTTCTGTCATGAGCCTTTTCTTCCTTGCAGACATATGGCCTAACTTTATTTACTGTTTTATTAAAGTATTGGCGGCTCTAAAAAATTGAGATATATTCTCGTACCATGAGATCCAACTTTTAAGAAATGGACAGTAGAGTCCGTGGTTCTTAGTGTATTCACAAGATTGTGCAGCCATCACCACTATCTAATTCCAGAACATTTTTGTCACCTTAAAAGAAACTACCCGTTTGCAGTCACTCTCCATTTCCCTTTTTCCAGTCCCTGGAAGCCACAAATTTATTTTGTTTTTATGACTTTGCCTATTCTGGACATTCTGTATGTATGAAATTATGCAATATGTGCCCTTTTGTTTCTGGCTTCTTTCATTTAGCATAATGTTCACCAGGTCCATCTATGTTGTAGCATATATCAGTATTAATTCCTTCTTTTGTCTGAATATTCTGTTCTATGAATATACCAGATTTGTTCATCCATCCATCAGTTGGTGGACATTTGAGTTTCTACTTCTTGACTCTTAGGAGTAATGCTGCTATGAGCATTTGTGTGTAAGTTTTTGTGAACATAGATTATCAGTTTTCTAAATTTCTGGGAGTAGAATTCAGGGTCATAGAAGTTTTTGAGGAACTACCCAACTCTTCACAGTAGCTGCACCATTTTATATTCTCACCAGTGTCCATGTATGAGGATTTTAGTTATTCCACATCTGTGCCAATACTCTGAGCTTCCCTTGTGGCTCAGATGGTAAAGAATCTGCCTGCAATGCAGAAGCCCTGGGTTTGATCTCTGGGTCAGGAAAATCCAGGAAATGGCAACCCAATCCAGTATTCTTGGCCTGGAGAATTCTATGGACAGAGGAGCCTGGTGGGCTACAGTCCATAGGGTTGCAGAGAGTCAGACATGACTGAGCAACTAACAGGCTTCCTTTGCAAATACTCATTGACATCTGTTTTTAAAGCAGTTTGAGGTGGTTACCACAGAAGTATAACCAAAAATAGAAAGGGAAGTAAACCTATAGTCTCTTGAAGAATTGCATACTTTTTCTCCTACCCTGTAGTTTTCTGTGGTATAGTGAAAAGAAATGTGGGAGGAGGTTACACAGGAAGCAGACACACAGGAGCATTAACTATGCAGTGTAGACAGGAAATAAATACAAAGCAATTTCAGGTATTCATTGATATATCTTAATACTGGTGGTCATTACAGCTATCCAGTATAGAGTAGAAGTTGATTTAAATAGACTTCTCTCAATTTGAATTATTTTTTTATTTCACTTTACTGTTATCTCCAGAAGAACTGTAATATGTGTTAGTAATTTTGACTTTGAGGGAATATATGATGAACCTGGATTTTTTTTGAATAGTTAAGTGAATATTAGATTCTGTTCAGATTAGATTAAACAGTAGTTGTGTTAAATTATTATTTATTACTAGATTATTAAACAGTAGTGTTAAATTCTTTATAAACAGTTTTCCATACTTGACATAGTAACTTAATTTATTTGAATACTATACTGGATAATATGAAGTCTTGGGTAAACCATATGTGTCTTGCTGATATTTATATGTAAATTTAAATGTTATAGAATACCCATTCTGTACTGTGTTCCTGATAGTGGCTGTCTTCCATCTTTACCAATGTGATAGGTAAAAGTGATCTTTGTTGATTTCATGTATATTTCTTTAATCTGTGCAGTTTTTAATCTTTTTTTAGGTTCATTGATGCTTAAAAAATGTTTATTGGTTTATTAGTGGCTGCACTGGGTCTTCTTTGCTGCATGGGCTTTGTCTGGTTGTGGTGAGCAGGGGCTACCCTCTAGTTGTGGTGCTTGGGCTTTTCATTGTGGGGGCTTCTCGTTGAAGAGCACAGCCTCTAGGGCACGAGGGCACACAGGATGTAGAGCGTGGGCTCAGTAATTGTGGCACATGGGCTTAGTTGCCCTCTGGCATGTGGGCTCTCCTTGGATCAGGAGTCAAACCCCTATCCATTGCACTGGCAGATTCTCACCAGGTAGGTCCAGTTCATTGATTATTTACATTCCTTTGTAGATTCTTTTTCCTTTGAATTCTTAGAAATTATTTATATAGCACATACCTGTTCCATGCTGTCATTCAAGGACACTTAACTAACATTGGTTTAATAAGTATGTGAATTAATATTTTTCCACTTAGACTTCTGACTTTAGTTATAGTGACTCAGTCCATGCTTGATGAAACATCGAGATAAATACTTGCACTGGCATTCCTCTGTTGGTGCTGTAGTGGCATCAGAGAAGCCCTTTTATGTACTTGCAGTTTGCCTCTTCCTAATATTTTCACTCTTCTCTAGGGTGACTCTAGGGTTGTCACTTGGGCCAGAGATACAAACTGTAGGTGGGAGAGTATAAAAGGAATGGCACTAGAAATAGGTAACATGGAACTTTCATGTCTGTTTTGAATCATCCTATCCGCTCCTTTATGTTTAGGTGAGATATAGCTCAACTTCTCTCTGTGGCTCATGTTGGGAACTGTTCCTCCTCACAAATTTCTCTAGGTAACTTTAGTTACAGCTAGGGATTTTCCTCTAGTTACAGCTTAACAAGTGAATCCTTGGCCAATAGCTGTGACCATTGAGCAGGCACAACTCTTCATATCTCTTAATCATCCCTCTAGCTAGCCCNTGTGGGCTCTCCTTGGATCAGGAGTCAAACCCCTATCCATTGCACTGGCAGATTCTCACCAGGTAGGTCCAGTTCATTGATTATTTACATTCCTTTGTAGATTGTCTTTTTCCTTTGAATTCTTAGAAATTATTTATATAGCACATACCTGTTCCATGCTGTTATTCAAGGACACTTAACTAACATTGGTTTAATAAATATGTGTATTAATATTTTTCCACTTAGACTTCTGACTTTAGTTATAGTGACTCAGTCCATGCTTGATGAAACATCGAGATAAATACTTGCACTGGCATTCCTCTGTTGGTGCTGTAGTGGCATTAGAGAAGCCCTTTTATGTACTTGCAGTTTGCCTCTTCCTAATATTTTCACTCTTCTCTAGGGTGACTCTAGGGTTGTCACTTGGGCCAGAGATACAAACTGTAGGTGGGAGAGTATAAAAGGAGTGGCAATAGAAATAGGTAACATGGAACTTTCATGTCTGTTTTGAATCATCCTATCCGCTCCTTTATGTTTAGGTGAGATATAGCTCAACTTCTCTCTATGGCTCATGTTGGGAACTGTTCCTCCTCACAAATTTCTCTAGGTAACTTTAGTTACAGCTAGGGATTTTCCTCTAGTTACAGCTTAACAAGTGAATCCTTGGCCAATAGCTGTGACCATTGAGCAGGCACAACTCTTCATATCTCTTAATCATCCCTCTAGCTAGCCCCACAGCATGCTCTCACTTTCTGCCTTTTATGTCTGTGACATTAGGTTTTTAAAGGGCTTTATGAGAAAGGCCTATTTACCTTTTTTTACAATTAAGGTATGATTGACTTAGTTTCAGTTGTACAACATAGTAATTTAATATTTGTATACATTACAAAATGATTACCACAGTAATTCTAGTTAACATCAGTCACCATACATAAAAATCTTGTGTGTGTGAGAGGAGGACTTTGAAAGTTGCTAAGAAAGTAAATCTTCAGATATATAATAGAGTGTTAATAATAGTCACCATGCTGTACATTACCTCCCCATGATTTATTTTATAACTGGAAGTTTATACTTTTTGATCCCTTTCACCCACTTACCACCTCTGCCAGCCACAAATCTGTCTGTATTTATAAGCTTGATTCTGTTTTTGTTTGTTTTTAAATTCCACATATAACTGAGACCATATGGTATTTGTCTGATTTATTTCACTTAGCTTAATGCCTTCAGGTCCATTCATATTGTCACATGTGACAAGATTTCCTTTTTATGGCTAATATTTGTTCCATTGTGTATATGCGTATATCACACAATTTTATTCATTTATCTATAGCTTTATTTCTTCATCTATTGATGGACATTTAGGTTGTTTTTATATCTTAGTTATAAATAACGTTGCAGTGAAATGGGGGCACATACATATTTTCAAATTTGTGTTTTGGGTGACTTCCATGGTGGTCCAGAGTTTAAGACTCCATGCTTCTACAGAGGGCACAGATTTGGTCCTGGTTGGGGTACTAAGATCCTGCATGCCTTGATGTGGCCAAAAAATTAAATTAGAAAAAATTAGTGCTTTTTGTTTTCTTCATGTAAATACCCAGAAGTGAAATTGCTGAATCGTGTGATGGTTCTGTTTTTAACTTTTAAAGAAACTTCTTTACTGTTTTCCATAGTGGATGTACCAATTTACACTCTCACTACAGTCCACAAGTGTTCCCTTTTCTCTACATCCTTACCAGCACTTGTTATCTCTTGTCTTTTTGATAATAGTCATTCTAACTAGGGTGAAGTGATAGCTCACTGTGGTTTTGATTTGCATTTCCCTGAGGATTGGTGATGTTGAGCACCTTTGCATGTATCTGTTGGCCATCTCTATGTCTTCTTTGGGAAAATGTCTATTCAAATTCTCTGCCCAATTTTTAATAGGATTTTGGGGAGTTGCATGTAGGATCTTAGTTTCCTGATCCCATGCAGTGGAAGCACAGAGTCTTAATCACTGGACTGCCAGGGAAGTCCCTAGGTTGTTTAGCTTTTTCACTCTTCAGTTGTGTGAGTTCTTTATGTAGTTTGGATATTAACCCTTTATCAGATATATGATTTATGGATATTTTCTTCCTTCAATATGTTTCTTTTTCATTTTGTTGCTGATTTCCTTCGTTGTGCAGGAGCTATTTAGTTTGAATGTAGTCCCACCTATTTAATTTTGCTTTTGGAATGAGATCCAAAAAATCATTGCCACAGTCAGTGTCCAGGAGCTTATTACTGCCTATGTTTTCTTCTANCCTTGATGTGGCCAAAAAATTAAATTAGAAAAAATTAGTGTTTTTTGTTTTCTTCATGTAAATACCCAGAAGTGAAATTGCTGAATCGTGTGATGGTTCTGTTTTTAACTTTTAAAGAAACTTTACTGTTTCTTTAAAACTTTCTTTACTGTTTTCCATAGTGGATGAACCAATTTACACTCTCACTACAGTCCACAAGGGTTCCCTTTTCTCTACATCCTTACCAGCACTTGTTATCTCTTGTCTTTTTGATAATAGTCATTTTAACTAGGGTGAAGTGATAGCTCACTGTGGTTTTGATTTGCATTTCCCTGAGGATTGGTGATGTTGAGCACCTTTGCATGTATCTGTTGGCCATCTCTATGTCTTCTTTGGGAAAATGTGTATTCAAATTCTCTGCCCAATTTTTAATAGGATTTTGGGGAGTTGCATGTAGGATCTTAGTTTCCTGATCCCATGCAGTGGAAGCACAGAGTCTTAATCACTGGACTGCCAGGGAAGTCCCTAGGTTGTTTAGCTTTTTCACTCTTCAGTTGTGTGAGTTCTTTATGTAGTTTGGATATTAACCCTTTATCAGATATATGATTTATGGATATTTTCTTCCTTCAATATGTTTCTTTTTCATTTTGTTGCTGATTTCCTTCGTTGTGCAGGAGCTATTTAGTTTGAATGTAGTCCCACCTATTTAATTTTGCTTTTGGAATGAGATCCAAAAAATCATTGCCACAGTCAGTGTCCAGGAGCTTATTACTGCCTATGTTTTCTTCTAGGTCTTACATACAGGTCTTTGAGTGATCCACTTTGAGTTGGTTTCTGTGTATGGTGTAAGATAGTAGTCTAGTTTTATTCTTTTGCATGTGGCTGTCCAGTTTTCCCAACACTGTTTATTGAAGAGACTATCCTTTCCTTGTTGTATATTCTTGGTTCCTTTGTCTTATATTAATTGACCATATATGTAGAAGTTTATTTCTGGCATCTTTATTCTTTTCCATTGATCTGTATGTCTGGTTTTATGCCAGTATCATACTGTTTTAATTACTGTGGCTTTGAAGTTCTGGCCTAGGATGCCTCCAACTTTCTTCTTTCCCAAGATTTCTTTGGCTATTTGTGTTTTTTTTTAATGGTTCCAAAGAAGTTGTAGGATTATTTGTTCTGTTTCTGTGAAAACTGCCATTGGAATTTTGATAGGGATTGCATTGAATTTGAAGATTGCTTTCATTATTATGAACATTTTAACAGTATTAATTCTTCCAGCCCACGAGCCCAGAGTATCTTTCCATTTATTTGTGTCTTACAGTTTGTTTTATCAATGTTGTACAGTTTTCAGTGTATATATCTTTGACCTCCTGGTTAAATTTATTCCTAGGTGGTTTGTTCTTTTTCATGTGATTTTATTTTTTACCTACTCTTAAAAATTATATTGATTCATTTTTTAATTTTTGGCTGTGCTGAGGTTTTAGTTGCAGTGAGTGGGGGGCTGCTCTTTGTTGCAGTGAATGGGCTTCTCGTTAAGGTGGCTTCTCTTTTTGTGGAGCACAGACTCTATTTAATTTACTTGGCCATGCCGCACGGTTTGCAGGGTCTCATTTCCCTGGCAGGAAATTGATCTTGGGCCTGATAGTGAAAGCCTGGCATCCTAACCACTAGCCAATCCAAGGAACTCCCCTGGGATTGCTTTCTTAAATTCTTATTCTGATAGATCATTATTAGTGTACAGAAGTGCAACAGATTTTCGTATATTGATTTTTGTGTCTTGCAACTTTATTGAATTCATTTATTCTTACCGGTTTTGGGTGAAGTCTTTAGGGTTTTCTACATAGAATCTCATGTCATCTATAGATAGTGACAGTTTTACTTCTTCCCTCTTTTTCTTGCCTAATTACTCTAGCTAGGACTTCTAATACTGTGTTGAATAATAGTAGTGAGAGTAGTCATCCTTGTCTGTTCCTGATCTTACAGGAGAAGCTTTCACTTCAGCTTTTCCCTGTTAGGTATGATGTTAGCTGTGAGCTTATCATAAATGGCCCTTATTGTCTTGAGGTAACTTCCTTCCACTTTGTTGATAGGTTCAGCTTGTTTTTATGATGAAAGCTATTTACTTTAGGAGAGTCCTTTCTTGCCTGTAGTATGTTGTGAGCTGCTTTATTCTGATCATTGTTATGTCAGTCCAGTTCTCCCTTGGTTTATATTTGTAGTTTTTCTTCAAGATTTGATGCCATTCTTTCCTGTTTTATAGCCTTGAAAATCAGTGTGATTTTGAGGGGGAAAGGAGAGTGAGAAGTAAATGTACCAATATGTCTTCAGTTTTCTTTCTTTTTTTTTTTTAAAGACTTACTTTTTGTCTGTGGTGGCTCCTCGTTGCTGCACACGGGCTTTCTCTAGCTGCGCTGAAAGGGAGCTACTCTCTGGCGTGCGTGGGCCTCTGTTGCCATGGCTTCCCTTGTGGAGCACGGGTTCCAGGTGCACAGGCTGCAGTCACTGTAGTGTGCGGGCTCAGTATTTGCAGCTTAGGAGCTCTAGAGCACTGGCTCCTTAGTTGTGGCACATGGTCTTAGCTACTCCACAACATGCAGGATCTTCCTGGACCAGGTTTGAACTGTCGTTCCTTACATTGCAAGGCAAATTCTTAACCACCAGGCCCCAGCTTCCTGTTTTGAATGAGAAGTAGATTTGCCTAAAAAGTGATCTTGCCTCTAGTAAGAGAGAAGATTAAAAAAGGCAGGTGTGGGTAAAAATAGATCAGTAGATAAGCAAGAAGATCAAGAAGATGAGCAATTATTAAATTAAGAATAATTTTACCATTTCTGATATGGAATAATATAAAATTTTTCTTAAGATAATTTCCATAGTTAAATATTTTTTGCTACTGTTTATTTTTGTACGTGAATATTTTTCCATCTCATCAGCACAGTTCTCCCCTGTGAGTGGGATGTTTAAAGACAGGGAGCTGATGTTCAAATTGGGAGCTAGCCCACAGTCAGCACCAGGTCCTCTGGCTTTTAACTTACTGCATCCGGTGTGCTAAAAGGGCTTAGCTTTTCTGTTGAGTGCCTCCTTTTTTGTGTGTAATAAGGGACCTTATACCTCAAGTTAAAGGCTTTCTGTTGAGTAATAGACTTTTCAGAACTTTTAAATTAGATACGGACGTGGTTAGGTATCTGTTTAGTTGAATGATTTTGGCACGATCATGGATGTTGAAATAAAGTTAGGGGGATGCTAGGGACAAAGATGCTGAAAACAGGATCCTACATTAGCCTTGAGAAAAGGCAAAAGAATAAGGGTGTGTCAGAACTATTTCCATAGTAAAACAGAAGAGATTTAGTGGGTTATTGGGCTTTGTCTGGAGCTGCCAGGTATTTACTGAATCATTTTAATTATAGCTATATTTGCATAAACTATATTGTGTGGGTCCTCAGGAGGATAAGGAAGTGACAATTAAGCTGAGTTTGATATAGGATGATCTGTTTTAGTAAACTGAGTATAAATGATTATATTAATGAAATGTTATTTGCTTTAATCGAAGCAAATTTTTCTTTTTGTTCTTTTTCTTTAGTTGGAAGATGCTGGTTCAAGTAGTTTAGATAATCTGCTAAGTAGATACATCTCAGGCAGTCACCTACCCCCACAGCCCACAAGCACCATGAATCCCTCCCCAGGACCCTCTGCCCTATCTCCAGGATCATCAGGTAAAGTCAGTTGAGGTACTGCCTCATTTCTGTAACATCTTAAAAAATTCTCTCTCAGTGTATGTATTAGGATTCTCCAGAGAAACAGAACCAATAGTAGAAGGGTGTGTGTGGGGAGAGAGGAGACAGAGGTTAAGGAATTAGTTGGCTTATGTGATTGTTAGGGCTGGCAAGTCTGAAATCTGCTTGTCAGAAGAGTAGAAACCCAGGGAAGAGTTGATGCCAGTCTTGAGTTCAGGCAAAATTCCTTTTTGCTCTAGAGAACTCAGTCTTTTAAGGTCTTCAACTGATTAGAGACCCACCTTCATTATGTTTTACTCCATATCTACTGATTTAAATGTCAGTAACATCTATCAAGTTGATGCAAAAGTAATTGCGGTTTTGGACCTTGGCTTTAAATCATTATAGTTAGGCTCAAATGCATCTTTATTAATCAAAATAGGAACCATTACAATCAGCACGTTTTTGCCAATAAGAAATAAGTTTGTTTATTCCTGTAGCATAAAAATTGTGCTTCAGGATTCAACAAACTCTTGGAAAGCATTTTCTGCATCCTACTGGTTGTGGAAGCATTTTTCCTGCAAAAAGTAGTTGAGATGCCTGAAGAAGTGGTAGTTGNAAAATCAGTATGATTTTGAGGGGGAAAGGAGAGTGAGAAGTAAATGTACCAATATGTCTTCAGTTTTCTTTTTTTTTTAAAGACTTACTTTTTGTCTGTGGTGGCTCCTCGTTGCTGCACACGGGCTTTCTCTAGTTGCGCTGAAAGGGAGCTACTCTCTGGCGTGCGTGGGCCTCTGTTGCCATGGCTTCCCTTGTGGAGCACGGGTTCCAGGTGCACAGGCTGCAGTCACTGTAGTGTGCGGGCTCAGTATTTGCAGCTTAGGAGCTCTAGAGCACTGGCTCTGTAGTTGTGGCACATGGTCTTAGCTACTCCACAACATGCGGGATCTTCCTGGACCAGGTTGAACTGTCGTTCCTTACATTGCAAGGCAAATTCTTAACCACCAGGCCCCAGCTTCCTGTTTTAAATGAGAAGTAGATTTGCCTAAAAAGTGATCTTGCCTCTAGTAAGAGAGAAGATTAAAAAAGGCAGGTGTGGGTAAAATAGATCAGTAGATAAGCAAGAAGATCAAGAAGATGAGCAATTATTTAATTAAGAATAATTTTACCGTTTCTGATATGGAATAGTATAAAATTTTTCTTAAGGTAATTTCCATAGTTAAATATTTTTTGCTACTATTTATTTTTCTACGTGAATATTTTTCCGTCTCATCAGCACAGTTCTCCCCTGTGAGTGGGATGTTTAAAGACAGGGAGCTGATGTTCAAATTGGGAGCTAGCCCACAGTCAGCACCAGGTCCTCTGGCTTTTAACTTACTGCATCCAGTGTGCTAAACGGGCTTAGCTTTTCTGTTGAGTGCCTCCTTTTTTGTGTGTAATAATAAGGGACCTTATACCTCAAGTTAAAGGCTTTCTGTTGAGTAATAGACTTTTCAGAACTTTTAAATTAGATACGGACGTGGTTAGGTATCTGTTTAGTTGAATGATTTTGGCACAATCATGGATGTTGAAATAAAGTTAGGGGGATGCTAGGGACAAAGATGCTGAAAACAAGATCCTACATCAGCCTTGAGAAAAGGCAAAAGAATAAGGGTGTGTCAGAACTATTTTCATAGTAAAACAGAAGAGATTTAGTGGGTTATTGGGCTTTGTCTGGAGCTGCCAGGTATTTACTGAATCATTTTAATTATAGCTGTATTTGCATAAACTATATTGTGTGGGTCCTCAGGAGGATAAGGAAGCGACAATTAAGCTGAGTTTGATATAGGATGATCTGTTTTAGTAAACTGAGTATAAATGATTATATTAATGAAATAAGTTATCTGCTTTAATCGAAGCAAATTTATCTTTTTGTTCTTTTTCTTTAGTTGGAAGATGCTGGTTCAAGTAGTTTAGATAATCTGCTAAGTAGATACATCTCAGGCAGTCACCTACCCCCACAGCCCACAAGCACCATGAATCCCTCCCCAGGACCCTCTGCCCTATCTCCAGGATCATCAGGTAAAGTCAGTTGAGGTACTGCCTCATTTCTGTAACATCTTAAAAAATTCTCTCTCAGTGTATGTATTAGGATTCTCCAGAGAAACAGAACCAATAGTAGAAGGGTGTGTGTGGGGAGAGAGGAGACAGAGGTTAAGGAATTAGTTGGCTTATGTGATTGTTAGGGCTGGCAAGTCTGAAATCTGCTTGTCAGAAGAGTAGAAACCCAGGGAAGAGTTGATGCCAGTCTTGAGTTCAGGCAAAATTCCTTTTTGCTCTAGAGAACTCAGTCTTTTAAGGTCTTCAACTGATTAGAGACCCACCTTCATTATGTTTTACTCCATATCTACTGATTTAAATGTCAGTAACATCTATCACGTTGATGCAAAAGTAATTGTGGTTTTGGACCTTGGCTTTAAATCATTATAGTTAGGCTCAAATGCATCTTTATTAATCAAAATAGGAACCATTACAATCAGCACGTTTTTGCCAATAAGAAATAAGTTTGTTTATTCCTGTAGCATAAAAATTGTGCTTCAGGATTCAACAAACTCTTGGAAAGCATTTTCTGCATCCTACTGGTTGTGGAAGCATTTTTCCTGCAAAAAGTAGTTGAGATGCCTGAAGAAGTGGTAGTTGGTTGGTGAAAAGTCACTTAAATATGGTGGATAAAGCAGAACTTCGTAGCCCAATTTGTTCCAACTTTTGAA
>SJXQ01003271.1:21316-40385 GCA_006408695.1 Aepyceros melampus | reverse complement strand
GATCCAACCAGTCCATTCTGAAGGAGATCAGCCCTGCGATTTCTTTGGAAGGAATGATGCTAAAGCTGAAGCTCCAGTACTTTGGCCACCTTATGCGAAGAGTTGACTCATTGGAAAAGACCCTGATGCTGGGAGGGATTGGGGGCAGGAGGAGAAGGGGACGACCGAGGATGAGATGGCTGGATGGCATCATGGACTCAATGGACGTGAGTCTGAGTGAACTCTGGGAGTTGGTGATGGACAGGGAGGCCTGGCGTGCTGCGATTCATGGGGTCGCAAAGAGTCAGACACGACTGAGCGACTGAACTGAACTGAACTGAATGTTACATTAGGCTTCCCTGGTGGATCAAAAGGTTTAGAATCTGTCTGCAGTGCAGGAGGCATGGGTTCAATCCCTGGGTCAAGAAGATCCCCTAGAATAGAAATGGCAATTCACTCCAGTATTCTTGCTTGGAGAAGTCAATGAGCAGAAAACCCTCAGGAGCACAGTTCATGGAGTTACAAAGAGTCAGACATGACTGAATGACAAACATAATGTTACATTAAATAATTGGTACCCTATTGTTTACTTTGTCATGACAATTACTAGAAGCATGTATTTACCAAACCTATTAATTTTCACCATTGTTTGTCTCAAACAGAAATTCCCCATGACTTACTTACCTTTGAGGGCAGACTGTTTTTTGTTTTTTTTGTGTGTGTGTGTTTTTTTTGGTATTAGTTTCCTTCAGTTTGGACCTGTCAGACTTCTCTACTTCAGACAAGTCTGACTTATCACTCATGTTGACCAAAAGATAGAAAGGAAATATTTTAAAAACTGCCCTGTTAGAACTTTTATCATACTAAGGAGTAAGAGTCAAAATTGTCATATGTATTTTACCTGCTGATTTTCAAAAGGCAAACAGCAACAGAGCTTAGAAGAGTCATATCTTTATTTGAATATGTTTTATTCCACATCATTATCCCATTTCTGAAGACAGCAAATGCCATTGCATCAAGTGCACTAGAAACCAAGATGTTCTAGAAGCCAGGAGCCAATATGTCTGACTCTTTTAAACTCACTGCAAAGGTAAAATGGAGGTGATACAAACACATGAGAAGATGAGGATAGAATAAAAATTAAGGGCTGGGTTCCACCAACTAATGAATTTGTAACAGGAGATAGCACTATCTGAGCACCTTCAATTTGTCTTCAATTATTAGAGAGGGGGGCATTTTTCTTGGGGGGTTAGGATGCAGCATACAAATGTAGCATTAATTGGACTAGTTTCTTTCTATTTCATCTGCCTGAAGACAGGAGACTAAGGGGCTACAATAAGAGGAGGGATTCAGTTCAGTTCAGTTCAGTCACTCAGTCGTGTCCAACTCTTTGCAGCCTCATGAATCGCAGCATGCCAGGCTTCCCTGTCCATCACCAACTCCCGGAGTTCACTCAGACTCACGTCCATCGAGTCTGTGATGCCATCCAGCCATCTCATCCTCAGTCGTCCCCTTCTCCTCCTGCCCCCAATCCCTCCTAGCATCAGAGTCTTTTCCAATGAGTCAACTCTTCACATGAGGTGGCACTGGAGTTTCAGCTTTAGCATCATTCCTTCCAAACAAATCCCAGGGCTGATCTCCTTCAGAATGGACTGGTTGGATCTCTTTGCAGTCCAAGGGACTCTGAAGAGTCTTCTCCAACACCACAATTCAAAAGCATCAATTCTTCGGTGCTCAGCTTTCTTCACAGTCCAATTCTCACATCCATACATGACTACTGGAAAAACCATAGAACATCTCATCCTCAGTCGTCCCCTTCTCCTCCTGCCCCCAATCCCTCCTAGCATCAGAGTCTTTTCCAATGAGTCAACTCTTCACATGAGGTGGCACTGGAGTTTCAGCTTTAGCATCATTCCTTCCAAACAAATCCCAGGGCTGATCTCCTTCAGAATGGACTGGTTGGATCTCTTTGCAGTCCAAGGGACTCTGAAGAGTCTTCTCCAACACCACAATTCAAAAGCATCAATTCTTCGGTGCTCAGCTTTCTTCACAGTCCAATTCTCACATCCATACATGACTACTGGAAAAACCATAGATTAAATCCAGTCGAAACTAATTACATATCTCACAATAGCTCCTTGTGGGACTGGTTTGTAAATGCTGTAAGATGCACAGCTAATTACGATCAAACCAAGAACTTTTGCAGAATGGAATAAACCAAACAGAGTCGATTTTTATTTTATCATGTTTTCTCCTCAAGGGAGAGAAGAGGAGATGAAGCTAGGAGGTGAGGTGCCCAGTGATCATTCTGGGTTTGTCCAGAGGTGACAATAGGAGACCTCAGCCCAGAAAGCAGAGCTCTCCTGCCCGTGTCTGGTCTCATCCCGGTGGAGTAAGAGATGTCTAGTGCCCAGACGAGAATGGAGAGGCCCCCAAGCAACCAGACGTCCCGAATATGCCTCTCCTCCGTCGTGGTCACTCTAGGACCCTCCTGGACAAACAATCAGCTGCCAATCTCCAGAGGTGGCGAAACAGGGACTTTAAATAAAAAATAACAGCGCCAGGCCCATAAGCCACGTTGTTAGCAGCAATTTGCTTACATTTTAAAATAACTATCATCATTGTTGGGAGCCCAGTCCAACCTAACAGTCACAGGAGGGGAGGGAGCGAAGCTCCAGTCCCAGAGGGCCCATTCCGAGCCCCCAAACTCTCCGTCCCCTCAGCATCAGACCTACAGCTGCAGTGGATGGCCGCTCCTGGGGCTCCTGCCTCGGACCTGCCAGGGACCAACCTGGGAAGGATCCGAATCCCTCTCAGAAGGCTGCTCTGTGAAGACAAAGGCATTGACTTGCCAGGAGGCGCCGCTACAAATCGCCCGTCCTAATGTCCGTCCCTCCAATTCCTGCAGGCCTGATTCGTCTGCCCCGCGGCCACCACGCCTTCCTGTCTCCATAGTCCTCTGGCTCCGGCGGGGACACACGTCCTCACTCGAAGACTGGAAGATCAGAGAAAGGTAGAGGGCCGCACTGACACCTCTTAGCACTCTAGAGGAGGTTAGCCTTCCTGCGCGGAACCCCTCAGTTACATTGTGCGTGTCAGGCTCCGCCCCAGTTCTCTTTGATTGGCCAAAGAATCCTAGACCCACCTCCTCGCCCCTCCCACCGCTTTAGCCTTGCTGGCCTGAGTCTGCTTCTCTCCTCTACTCAGGACTTCACCCCTGCAACTGGGTGTTAGTAAGTGCCGTCTATGGGGTCGCACAGAGTCGGACACGACTGAAGTGACTTAGCAGCAACCTCATACCAGATTCGCCTCCCCAGACTCCATCCAAACACACTCTGATTCCTCCAGGGATTAACGGCTGGCCTACCTCCCCTGCTTCTCCCACTACCTTCGTCCTGAGGGTCCACTTCCCTTCCTCCCAAGTACACTCACTCCTCCACAATAACAGGGGCCTCTACAACAAGCAGACTCATCTTACCCAGTTAGCTTTGAACAACTGAAGCTCTGAGATTCAAGATGAAGGAGCCGTATTCAGGTACTCTCGGCATTTTATATCCAAAGGAGCCAAAGTTTGTGGCAATGACCGGTGATGCTCACTGTTGTCTGTTGTAATCCTTGACCAGCTGGTGGGGGAGGGGTGCTCATGGAAAGGGTGGGTCGTGCAGGGTCTTTCACTCCCACAACTGGGCATGTCTGTGACAGTAGTGCTCTCCTATGTAAAAGTCACATTTTCTAATTTCTTAGCCACTGAATATGGTAGCAGTGTAATCAGAGGAGAATCTGCTGAGGCTATTCATCTTTATATCTCTAATCCCAAGCACTTTTGTAGCGTGCAAGCATGCTTAGTCACTTCAGATGTGTCCGACTCTTTGCATCCTTATGGACTGTAGCCCGCCAGGCTCCTTTGTCCCTGGGATTCTCCAGGCAAGAATACTGGGGTGGGTTGCCATGACATCCTCCAGGAGATCTTCCCCACCCAGGGATCTAACTTACATCTCTTACGTCTCCTGCATTGGCAGGCGGTTTCTTTACCACAAGTGCCATCTGGGAAGCCCGGCCTACAGTAGTTGCTTAGATGAATCCCCTTCTGTAGATTGAAGTAAAAATCCCAGGATAGAGCAGAATTTTCGGACAGCAGCACCACCCAGTGTCTCTGTTGGGGAGAAGAGTGAGGATCTGGTAGTTACTTGGAAGAACTCAGTCTTCCAATTTCTTTTCTGGATACTCATCCAGAACCTTAGAGCATTAAAGTAAAATGGAGATAGGACTATCTTCAGCTTACACTCCATATTTTCGATATGGCTCGTGTATGGTGGTGGAGCTCTACATAGATCACTGATCACTCTCTCCTCAAGCATTTCTGACACCTTCCCCACTTCTCTTCACTTATTTTTCTGTGCTCTTGTAGCACAGTGTGCTAACTTGAGAGTTTTGCGTGTATGTAGGAGGAACTTTTAAGACAGAAAAACATGCTCATTCAAAAAATAGCTTTCACTGTGTGCCTACAATGTCTCAGGCATTAAATATAATGAACACCAGTGTTTCTACCACTCAGAGTTAGATGTTGTTAATATTTAGGTATATTTACTTTGCCCATTTTAAGGAATATAAATATTATATAAAAATTGAAGTTTCCTTAACTTTCATCCCATTTCCATTCCCCTCTCACTTTCCAAGGGATACTCCTACCCTGAATGTGATATGTAGTTTCTAGCCATGTTGTCCATCCTTACAGATTTATGTGATTTGTCTCCAGGAGCAACATGGAACATTCTGTTGTCCAGTGCACCAGAAGTAAGACTGAACTTCCACATCTCTTGGGGTTGAAGGAAGCCCCAGTCACCTCCCTACTCCTGTCCCAAACTTCAAAGTCTATCTTGAATCGATCTGCCTCAAATCCATCAGAACCCACCTCATCATAATGTCCATCCCCATTTGTACCAGTCACCACAAGAATCCCCAAATCCCCATGATACTCCTCAACATCTACATCCTAAATTCCATAAGGCTGTGACCACATTCTTTCTTTACTTCACTTCTCACACCACTTTCCTACTCTTAAAATGCAATGCTACCTCATTAATTCCTTTATACCATCACCCTCTTCTCTGAATGTGCCCTTCATTTTCTTGCCCTAACAGAAACCAGGCTCTTCCTTGAGGATTCTGCGTCCCCTGATTTCTGCTCAAGAGAAGCAGATGATTTTTTTCTCCCACGGCCATTGTTCCACAGAGTTGAAGCTCTGGTAAATCTCTTTCATGTTTCTCATTGCCTCCTTTAGAACATGCCTCTCCCACATCCTCCAAAACCTCCAGCTTTGACAGCTTGTGTCACCAACTAGCCTGCATTGTCATCATCAACCAAACTTCAAGACTCCTCTCCTTTATTTCTGAAAAATTTTAGCTCCTACAGTAGGTCATTCCCAACAGTAGTCCTGTCTTAATTCCTGGTGAACTCAAGAATGATCATTCTGATATACCTCTTCTTTTTCCAGTTCATTCCCTGTGTTACCCAGACCCCATTCCTTTAACGTCACCAGAATCTCTAGTCCATTGGTCTTACCAGATTTCACCATCTCTCTCTCCCTACTGTTTTCTCTCCCCTCCTTCCCTAGCTTAGATGTCATGCTCAGTCTCTGTGATCACTCACTGACATATACCCTCCACTCTCCTGCTCCCTTCTCACTTTGTATTGCTTCCCTGGCAAAATCATATCTCTAGCCAAGTCAAGATACACCTCAATGAGCCTGTACTCACACAGCTAAACCTGTCCAGAGGAAAAATACACAACCACAAGCTTTTGAATTTTGATGTTTCCCCTGGCCAGCGATATGTGGTAGGATACTCTGTCAACATGCTGGGCAGCGGCAAAGATCTAGAGCTCCCAGTCAGCTGAGTGATCACAAGGTAAACAACTGATCCTGATATGCTTCCACTCATTCTATACCTGTTCAAACACCCTGTTTTTCACTTTCAGTACAGTATTCAGTAATTTACATGATATACTGAACATTTTACTATAAAAAAGAGGATTTATGTTAAATGACTTTGCCCAGATGTAAGCTAATAAATGTAAGTGGTTTAGCACCTTTAGGGCAGGTTAATCTAAGCAATGATGTTGGGTAGGTTATGAGTTTTTAATGCATTTTCCTTTTTTAAATTTACTTTTACTTGGAGGAAAATTGCTTTATGATATTATGTTGGTCTGCCATACATCATCATGAATCAGCCATAGATATACATATGGCCCCTCCCTCTGAACTTCCCTTCCACCTCCCACCCCATCCCATCCTCTATGTTGTCACAGAGCACCGGTTTAAGCTCCCTGAGTCAAACAGCAAATTCCCAGTAGCTATCTATTTTACATGTAGTACTGTATGTTTTCACACTACTCTCTCAATTCATCCTACCATCTTCTTCCCCCACTATGTCCACATATCTGTTCTCTATGTCTGTGTTTCCCCTTCTGTCTTGCAAATAGGTTTATCAGCATCATCAGTTTGGTTTTCAGTTGTCAAGTCATGTCTGACTTTTTGCAACCCCGTGAACTGCAGCACATCAGGCCTCCTTGACCATCACCATCTCCCAGAGTTTGCCCAAGTTGATGGAAGAAAAGTTATGACCAACCTAGATAGCATATTCAAAAGCAGAGACATTACTTTGCCAACAAAGGTCCATCTAGTCAAGGCTATGGTTTTTCCACTGGTCATGTATGGATGCTAGAGTTGGACTGTGAAGAAAGCTGAGCACCGAAGAATTGATGCTTTTGAACTGTGGTGTTGGAGAAGATGCTTGAGAGTCCCTTGGACTGCAAGGAGATCCAACCAGTCCATTCTGAAGGAGATCAGCCCTGGGATTTCTTTGGAAGGAATGATGCTAAAGCTGAAACTCCAGTCCTTTGGCCACCTCATGCAAAGAGTTGACTCATTGGAAAAGACTCTGATGCTGAGAGGGATTGGGAGCAGGAGGAGAAGGGGACGACAGAAGATGAGATGGCTGGATGGCATCACTGACTCGATGGGCGTGAGTCCGAGTGAACTCCAGGAGTTGGTGATGGACAGGGAGGCCTGGCGTGCTGTGATTCATGGGGTCGCAAAGAGTTGGACACTACTGAGTGACTGAACTGAACTGAACTGATGTCCATTGAATTGGTGATGTCATCCAACCATCTCATCCTCTATTGCCCTATTCTTCTTCTGCCTTCAGCATTAGACTCTTTTCTAGTGATTTGGTCTTCATATCAGATGGCCAAGTTATTGGAGTTTCAGCTTCAGCATCACCTTCCCAATGAGTATTCAGGGTTTACTTCCTTTGGGATTGACTGCTTTGATGATCTGTATAGATTCTATATATATGCATTAATATACAATATTTGTTTTTCTCTAACTTCACTCTGTATAATAAGCTCTAGGTTCATCCACCTCATTAAATCGACTCAAATTGTTCCTTTTTATGGCTTAGTAATATTCCATTGTATTAATATATATGTACCACAGCTTCTTTATCCATTCATCTGTTGATGGACATCTAGGTTGGTTCCATGTCCTAACTATTGTAAAGTGTTAGTTACCCAGTTGTGTCCAATTCTTTGCAACCCCATGGACTGTAGCCTGCCAGGCTCCTCTGTCTATGGAATTCTCCAGGTAAGAATACTGAAATGGGTAGATATTTCATTCTTCAAAAGATCTTCCCAACCCAGGGATTGAACCCAGGTCTCCTGCATTGCAGGTGGATGCTTTACTGTCTGAGCTACCAGGGAAGCTATTGCAAATAGTGCTGCAATGAACATCAGAGTACATGTGACTTTTTCAATTATAGTTTTAGGGTATATGCCCAGTAGTGGGACAGTTGGGTCATTTGTAGTTTTATTCCTAGTTTGTTAAGGATTCTCCATACTCTTCTCCATAGTGGCTGTATTAATACACATTTCCACTGATAATGCAAAAGGGTTCCCTTTTTTCCACATCCTCTCTGAAATTTATTGTTTGTAGATTTTTTAATGATGGCTATTATCACCATTCTGAGGTGATACCTCATTGTAGTTTTGATTTGCATTTCTTTGAGAGTTAGCAGTGTTGAGCATCTTTTCATGTTTGTTAACCATGTGTATGTCTTCTTTTGAAAAATGTCTGTTTAGGTCTTCTGCCCACTTTCTCATTGGGTTGTTTGTTTTTCTGGCATTGAGCTTCATGAGCTGTTTGTATATTTTGGAGATTAATCCTTTGTCCATGTTATCCAATTATTTACACTGTTTCACCTTCTTTAAGGCTCACATCCCACCATTTCAACGAAGCCTGTCTGACTAGCTTATTTAATACTGCAATCTGCACAGCCCTACTCTATCTGCCTTACTCTGTTCTGCTTTCATCATTCTCTAATACAATATTCAACTTATTTACTTAGTATGCTTATTGCTTTATTTCAGCATTCCTCCATTGAGATGTAAAGTCCTTGAGCGCAGAGATCTCTGTTTTGTTCACTAAGTCTAAGTACTTAGAATTGTACAAGATATGGGTTTTTAAAATGAATTTTATCATAATTTTGTATTACAATGTTATATCACACTACATGTAATTGCCCACAACTCGAATTTTCACCCAACATTATAATCTTTTAAATTTATCCATGTTCATGCTATAACATATGTACATTCATTTTAACTGGTATATAATATTCCATTTTTTGAATAGTTTCCTTATGCATTTCATTCTTGTGGACATTTTTGAGTAGCTACTCTTTTTTCTATTACAAAGAATCCTGCAATGAATACTCTTCTTATAGCCTCTTATTACTCTATAAATATGTTTCCTAGAGCTGGAATTGCTAAATGACAGAGTATGTGCATCTTGAACCTCACTGTATGTGCATGCTCAGTTGCTTCACTCGTGTCTGACTCTTTGTGACCCCATGGACTGTAGCCCTCCAGGCTCCTCTGTCCATGGGACTCTCCAGGCAAGAATACTGGAGTGGGTTGCCATGCCCTCCTCCAGAGAATCTTCCCAACCCAGGGATCGAACCTCCCTCTCTATGCCTCTTGCATCAGCAAGCAGGTTCTTTACCACTAATGCTACCTAGAAAGCCCATTCAACCTCATTCAGTTCAGTTGCTCAGCCGTGTCCAACTCTTTGTGACCCCCAAGGACTGCAGCATGCCAGACCTCCCTGTCTATCACCAGCTCCCGGAGTTTACCCAAACTCATGTCCATTGAGTCAGAGATGCCATCCAACCATCTTATTCTCTGCCAGCCCCTTCTCCTTCCATCTTCAATCTTTCCCAGCATCAGGGTCTTTTCAAATGAGTCAGCTCTTCACATCAGGTGGCCAANCTCAAAAAGTAAAGTCACTCAGTCGTGTCCGACTCTTTGTGACCCTATGGACTGCAGCCCACCAGGCTCCTCAGTCCATGAGATTCTCCAAGCAAGAATATTGGAGTGGGTTGCCATTTCCTTCTGCAGGGGATCTTCTCGACCCAGGGATCGAACTCGGGTCTCCCGCATTGGAGGCAGACGCTTTAACCTCTGAGCCACCTGGACTATAAAGTCCATGGACTCTCCAGGCCAGAATACTGGAGTGGGTAGCCTTTCCCATCTCCAGGGGATCTTCCCAACCCAGGAATGGAACCCAGGTCTCCTGCATTGCAGACAGGTTCTTTACCAGCTGAGCCACAAGGAAAGCCCAAGAATACTAGAGTGGGTAGCCTATCCCTTCTCCAGGAGATCTTCCTGATCCAGGAATAGAACTGGTGTCTCCTGCATTGCAGGTGGATTCTTTACAACTAAGCTGTCAGGGAAACCAAGTTTTCTGTATATGCCTTTTGAATTTTGTAATCAATTTTCAAGTTCCACAAAAAATGGTCTTGTTAATATTAATATTTTGATTGGAGTGTTACTGGACTTATGGGTTAATCTGAGGTGAATTGCTAACTTTTGGGGGGTTTCCCAGGTCATACTAATGGTAAAGAACCTGCTTGCCAATGCAGGAGACATAGAGACTTGAGTTTGATCCCTGGGTGGGGAAGATCCCCTGAAGGAGGGCATGGCAATCCAGTCCATTATTCTTGCCTGGAGAATCTCATGAACAGAGGAGCCTGGTGGGTTACATTCCATAGGATCACAAAGAGTCGGACAGGACTGAAGTGACTTAGCACACATGCATGCTAACTTACTGACATGAAGTCTTCCCATGTATAAATGCAATAGCGTTTGGGGGAAACAATCCTCCGTGGTCCCTTTGTATCCCTGTATTTTTTTTTTTTTTTTTTTTTTTGCTGAATATGCCAAAATGCAATCCTTGAAGCCTGTTTTTTTGAGCCATTTCTCAGAGTCATGTTTGCAATGAAGGGTGAGGAAATATCTCCCCATAGAAAAAGAGCAGGCTTGCTTTTACTTTGTATAAAATCAGTGGAACCTCCAAACTCATTGTTCCTCTCCTGTAATGCAATCCAGTATGTGTTCAGCGTCCTTCATATCATCCTTGTGAGACTTGGTTAGGAGGGTGGCGGGTATCAGGGATAGACACAAATCATCATGAGCTCTGGTTACTGCTTTTATTGTCAATAATAAAGTGTACATCCGTGGCGGATTCATGTTGATATATGGCAAAACCAATACAATATTGTAAAGTAATTAGCCTCCAATTAAAATAAATAAATTTATATTAAAAATTATAATAAAGTCCTTTGTCTCTCACCCAAGATTCTCATGTCTTATGCCAGAATCCGTGGAACTAGAGCAGCCTATTATCTTAGATTGTGTATAGGTAAAATCCTATACTCATACTGCTTTTATTGTCAATAATAAAGTGTACATCCGTGGCGGATTCATGTTGATATATGGCAAAACCAATACAATATTGTAAAGTAATTAGCCTCCAATTAAAATAAATAAATTTATATTAAAAATTATAATAAAGTCCTTGTCTCTCACCCAAGATTCTCATGTCTTATGCCAGAATCCGTGGAACTAGAGCAGCCTATTATCTTAGATTGTGTATAGGTAAAATCCTATACTCTGTATAGGTCTTACTAAGTTTATTTCTTTACTTTCGTATATTTTTGAAATGTCCTTTAGTACAATTTTATGTTTTTATGTGTAATGGTGTATTCATCTTTGTTAGCTATCTTTTTAGCTGCCTTTTAGATTTGGGGGCTACTGTGACAGGGTTATTTTTATACTGAATTTTCTAATCGATTGTTGAATTCTACATCTTTTTTTATACATCACTAGTGTAGCTATGGCACCCCACTCCAGTACTCTTGCCTGGAAAATCCCATGGACGGGGGAGCCTGGTAGGCTGCAGTCCATGGGGTCGCTAAGACTCGGGCACGACTGAGCGACTTCCCTTTCACTTTTCACTTTCCTGCATTGGAGAAGGAAATGGCAACCCACTCCAGTGTTCTTGCCTGGAGAATCCCAGGGACGGGGGAGCCTGGTGGGCTGCCGTCTATGGGGTCGCACAGAGTCAGACATGACTGAAGCGACTTAGCAGCAGCAGCAGCAGCAGCAGCAGTGTAGTTATTCATACTGCTGCTGTTCAGTCACTGAGTCCTGTCTGACTCTCTGTGACCCCATTGACTGCAGCATTCCATGCTTTCCTATCCTTCACTATATCCCAGAGTTTGCTCAAATTTATGTCCATTGAGTTGGTGATGCCATCCAACCATCTCATCCTCTGTTGCCCCCTTCTCCTCCTGCCCTCAGTTTTTCCTAGCATCAGGGTCTTTTCCAAGAAGTCAGATCTTTGCATCAGGTGGCCAAAATATTGGAGCTTCAGCTTCAGCATCAGTCCTTCCAATGATGATATGGGGAGGGTGGTGGGAGGGGGGTTCAGGATTGGGAGCTCATGTACACCCGTGGCAGATTCATGTCAATGTATGGCAAAACCAATACAGTATTTTAAAGTAAAAAAAAAAAAAAAAAAGAAAGAAAGAAACTGAAAAAACTCAAATGCCCACAAAGTAAGGATTGATCTACTAAATCACAATACATTAACACAACAGAATATTACATAGCCATTAAAACTGAGGTTGCTGTGTATTTATTATTTGGTATGGAGAAAATTGTATTTTGGTTTGTACATTGAAATAAGAGTCTAAAGGAACCTAGACCAGCACATTGGTGTAGTAACAGTGTGTTTGGGTCTGAGAGTTTGGATTACAGCAGTTGGTTTCTATGTTGTATATTTCTATAATATTGGAGTTGCTTAGAATGGATCTATATTTCTTTTGCAAGCAGAGAAAACAATAAAAATATTATTTTATTAAAAAGTCGATAATCACTTGATATCCTAATGTAAAAATACATGAATAAAACTATTAAAAGAAAAAAAAAGAATATTCAGGGTTGGTTTCCTTTAGGATTGACTGGTTTGATCCCCTTGCTGTCCAAGGGACTCTCAAGAGCTTTCTCTAGCACCACAGTTCAAAAGCATCAATTCTTTATTGCTCAGCCTTCTTTAGGGTCCAACTCTCACATTTGTACATGATTTTATACATATGTAATAAAGAGTAAATGAGGAAAATATATGTACACATTCCCTTATATTCTGGTAAAATAGGGTGCCTGCTGTCAAAGAATTTATCAAATGTGAAGAAGATAGACACATCCAGACTACTACCATTAAGAAAGTAATGTTATGCATCAAGGCAGAGATGTAAACAAAGTACTATGGAAGTAGGGGCAATTCAATGTGATTTGGAGGATTGTGGAAGTTCTCATATCATAACAGGTATTTTTGTTGGGCCTCAGAAGGTAATCAGCATCTAGACTGGTACAGATGGAAATCAGGGAAAGGGAGATGACTTCTCATACCATACCTGGCATTCAAAGACATCCACAATTTAGCCCTAATCTAGCTTTCTAAACCCAGATGCTAAGTCCTCCAGGAAATAAGAGCTACTCTCTCATCTGCTAACTCTCTTCCAGACTCAAAATGATTTGAGTTCCCACCATGTTGCTTTGCTTATAACACACTGATTAAAGCAGAAGATTTAGAGTCAGATGATTCTGCCCCAGGCTCTAACTTACTGACTATGAGATCTTGGGCAAATAAAAACTAGTAATGGTGCTTATCTCATGGGATTGTGTGATAGATTAAATAATTATTGTAAAGCTTTGGTATAGTACCTGGCACAGAGTATGCATTCAATTTACATTAATTCTTATGAATGATAACTCTATTTTATCCATCCCTCTGGTATTAGCTATCAGGTTAACCAAAACACACTTATTGTGTATCCACAATGTGTAATAGATTGTATTTGGTATCATGGAGAACACAAAGATGAAAAAGACCCTTTCCCTGCCTCCAGTGACCTGTCAAGTAAAGGATATAAAATACATAAAAATAATCATGAGACAAGGCAATTTAGAAAAAATGGAAACAGTACCAGATTTTATTTTCCTAGGCTCCAAAATCACTGCAGATGGTGCCTGCAGCCATGAAGTTAAAAGGTGCTTGTTCCTTGGAAGGAAAACTATGACAAATCTACAGTATGCAAAACTATGACAGCATATTAAAAAGCAGAGATATCACTTTGTCAACAAAGGTCTGTATAGTCAAAGCTATGGTTTTTCCAGTGGTCATGCACTGATGTGAGAGTTGGCTCATAAAGAAGGCTGAGTGCCAAAGAATTGATGCTTTTGAACTGTGATGTTGGAGAAGACTCTCGAGTCCCTTGGACTGCAAGGAGATCAAACCAGTCAATCCTAAAGGAAATCAACCCTGAATATTCATTGAAAGTGTTGATACTGAAGCTCCACTGCTTTGGCCACCTGATACGAAGAGTTGTTTCATTTGAAAAGACCCTGATGCTGGGAGGGATTGGGGGCAGGAGGAGAAGGGGACGACCGAGGATGAGATGGCTGGATGGCATCACCAACTCAATGGACATGAGTTTGGGTAAACTCCACGAGTTGGTAATGGACAGGGAGGCCTTATGTGCTGCAGTTCATGGGGTAGCAAAGAGTCGGACATGACTGAGTACTGAACTGAACTGAAAGTGAATTTATTTTAGAAAAATGAAATAACTAGAACTACTTGTAGCAATGTGGATGAATCTCACAACTAATATGAAAGGTGTGCATGTATGCTTAGTCTTGTCCGACTCTTTGCAACCCCATGGATTGTAGCTGGCCTGACTGTAGCCATTTGTCCATGGGATTCTCCAGGCAAGAATACTGGAATGAGTTGCCATTTTCCTCTTCCAAGGGATCTTCCCAACTGAGGGATCAAACCCACGTCTTTTGAGTCTCCTGCATTGGCAGATGGATTCTTTACCACTGTGCTACCTGGGAAGCTAGTCACAATTCCAAGTACATAAAGTTCAAATATCTGTAAAATAAAACTGCATTGTTTAGGGATGCTTATATGGAATGTTAGGGAACCACTGACCGAAACTGCCTGCTCTGGACAGGCAGGATAACAACCACTTGCATGAGTTATCTCACATCAGAAGGTCCTGATAAGGGGCACAGAACTGATAAGCTACCACCAGCTGGAAGAATTCAGGAGGGGCCAAAAGGAGAGAGGAGACACTAGCCCATAATATGTCCTGCCAACCTCCCAGAAACCTTCTTTCTGGAATCCATCTTGGCTGAGAGATGCACATACCACCAGGAAGGATCTTGAATCAGACCAAATATAGGCACAGGCAAGATGGTTGGCCAGAGACAACCAGGAAATTAACTCCATTACCATAAACCCTGAGATTTTGAGCCATGTGGTAGAGCAGTTCTCCCAGGTTCCCTTTCCCTGCTGCTGTCCACGTGGGTGCCCCTTGCCAATAAAGCCTTTTGCTTTGTCAGTACATGTGTCTCCTCGGATAATTCCTTTTTGATTGTTAGACAAGAGCCCACTCTTGGGCCCTGGAAGGGGTTCCCCTCCCAGTGACAGGAAGATAAGTCTATAAAGAAACGTAAAGAAATGATATCATATTTGTGAGCATAGGAGTTATCTCTAGGATGGGTGGAGGAATGGCATCAGTGAGGGGCTTGGAGTGCAGGAGAGTGGTGGTGGGGTTGAATTTCTTGTCTTGGGTGCTCATTACATGTGCAGTAACTTTATAAATGTTCTTCTAACTGGTAATTCTATTCTGAATGCTTCTCTTTTCCTAGTGAGAGAGAAAGTAAGGTCATGAACTGGGACTGAGGGTGAAGGAGGAAGCACTGAAGATTTGAGGAAAAGAAAGACAAAGAGAAGTTGGAAAGGGAACAGAACAGGGAACGACAGTATTTTCACTTTATTCTTTAGGAAAACTTTTCACTTTTTTCCTGAATTACCATGCTGTTTGTCTCCTACATACCGTTATTTAATTAACTTTACTATACTATATGCGGTTATCCCAAACACATAAATTACAATGCTATTAATGTTTAAAAATAAACATTAAAAGCAAAATTGCCTTAATAAACCATATAATTGTGATAATAGTTGTAATACATAGTTACTTATTATTTCACTTTGAGCTTTAGGAAACTGCAGTAGTTTATATTTAGAGCAAAATACACAGAGTTCATACAGGAATTTTTATTCTTTTACTTTTTTATACCAAGTAGCTTTAGTGTTAAATTCTACATTTTATAAGTTTTAAACAGACATAGGAATTTATTATCTCCTTATTTTATTGATCTTAAATCTAAAAGCAATTTTTAAACATCAGAAAACAATATTAACACCACAAAACTAAATATTGATATTTAAAACTACTAGAAAGCTATTACACTCTCAAAGTTTACTCAGAAGATTTAAACGGGAGAAGTTGATCAGCCTCTGTGTTTTTTAATATAAGTTTCTTTCTTTATTGGATGTGCTGGGTCTTCATTGCTACAAGGGCTTTTCTCTAGTTTCGGAGAGTGGGGGCTACTCCCTAGCTGCAGGGCACGGGCCTCTCACTGCAGTGGCCTCTCCTGTTGCAGAGCACGGGCTCTAGGGTGCATGGGCTCGGTAGCCGTGGCTTCCAGGCTCCAGAGCACTGGCTTCATAGTTGTGGCACTCAGGCTTAGTGGCTCCGTGGTATGTGGGATCTTCAGGACCAGGGATTGAACTGGGGTCTCCTGCACTGGCAGGCAGATTCTTTACCACTGAGCCACCAGGGAAGCCCAGCCTCTGTAATTTTAAAATTTTATATGAACCAATTTGTAAAAATAAATTATTTCAATTATAACATGCCTTAGTTGTAAATTCATGTTTATAATTGCATAACTTCAAGTGTTAGCATACATAATGAAAATGTAAAATTTTTTAAAAGACAAATATAGTAAATTTAAATAATTACCACTAATGTAGCTTTAAAATCTGCTGTGAGCTTTCATTTATTCAATAATAACTGTGCCAGTGTCATAAAGCCCTCAGTCTTTTTAAAAGAATTTGAATCTACAAATATTGAATCTAGAAATATTAAAATTGCAACTCAGTTCAGCAAAAAATATCATGTGTGTGGAGAGAATGAGTGCTCAAGTAATAAAGCAAATGGTGTAAAATGTTAATAGTAAGTGATTTGGGATAAAGGGTATATGAGTATTCTTTGAACTCTATGTTGGCAGCTTTTCTAGAAGCTTGAACTTATTTCTAAATAAGTTAAAATGAAGGAATAGACATGGACTGACATAGTGACATAAGTGAAAATGGACAGTGTGCTTAGAAATAAATGTGGGGGAGTACCATATTTTATCTTGAATAAAAAAGTGGGAAAGTACCATAGTTTATCCCTTCTTTTCAGCTTATAAACTGAAGTCATTATCTAAATAATGATTTTTTTGTATTCTGACAGCTAGCCTTTAAGTAGAACTAACTGCTCTTCTACTTTTCCTTCCCTGGTACAGACTCTGTGCTCCCTGTCACTGAATCTACAAGCAGAGTACTGATCTACCACATCCAGGTCTGCAGAGGGATCAGATGTGGGAATGCAACTGCAGCGATTCTGGATCAGCCATTTTTTGTTGGCCTTGCTGGCAAATGCTTTCTGATTTCACAATGCTTACAGCCGTGTCTTTAACTTCTCTGATATTCAGTGAGGAATCCCCACAGCCAGGATCTATAGTCAGATCATTTATTTGGTTTGGTAAGGAAGGAGGTACATGTGGAGATCATTACATGATATCATCTATAAGGGAAAAACTGCAATGTATGTCACCTTGGAAATCCTCAAAATTCCAGAGTTAAAAATAAATATTGGACCATTAGGCAATGTCTCTGTGAATTTCAAATCCAAAGCGTTGCCAATAACAAACATGCCACCAATAACACAAATTCATCAAATGTCCCAGTTGAAAGTCACTTTTACTTATTGTTGGTATTATTATTATCATCATCAGCATCATTATCATTAGCACAAAACTAAATCCACTAATAAAACAAAAATCACACCCTAAAGGCAGATGTCTTCATGACAATGAATCAATAACATTATCTTCATGTACAAGGGATAGCACCCTGAGGATTAAGACCATATCACAGCTTGATAATCAATTCAATAATTCAGCCAACATTATTGAGCACCTAGGCACAACGGGAGATTTAAAAACATATACAAGAATCCCTGCTTTCAAGGAGTTTTACAGTCTAGTAGGAGGTATTGAAGAACATCAAGAACAGAGAACCACATGAGCTCAGTGACATAATAGAATCAGTACCATGTATGAAGTGTAATTGGGGAGAGACATCACAAGAGACTAACGTCACATTCACTTAAGGGCAATCACATTCAGTAGGGGCAATCACATTCAGTAGGGGGAATCAGAAGAGGCTCCTTAGAGAAGGTGGCATCTGAGCTGGGCTTTGAGGAACTGGAAGGATTTTGGCAGACTGGCATGTAGAAAACAGGTGTTGGAGGTGAAGAAGATAGAGTGGGCCAAAGCATGGCTATGGGTGGGAAAGTTACTGGCATGTTTGAGGAGGGAACAATACTCCAGTTTGGCTAGGGTATGGGATCTATGTAAGTGGGAATGGTGTGATAATATGCTACAAATTTTATGGGGGCCATATTTTGAATGGCTTTAAATGACAGGCTACAATTTCAGATCTTTAACTTATGTTACAGTAATTATATTTATCCACAGCAATAAAATATGCATTATTGATGAAGAGATATAGTCATTTCAGTTCCAGATTTCTTAGGGAAACTCAAGTGGTTACTAGGCAATGTTATTGCCTTGCTATCAGAAATGTCCCAGCGTGTAACACCAATGCATCAATAGTAGAATTTTCTATTCTGCATGCAACTAAACCTCTTCCCTCAAAGTCTATTCTTTCCATCCATCCAGGGACCACACTTTTTCCCATTCCCACCAGTTCTTGTGGCATCTGATCAGTTGAGGCCAGTCTAATTCAGGATTTCCAGCCACAACAACTACCCTGAAACTAGCACCCACAACTTTGAAAAGTGAGAGTGCTGGTGGCAGGGGTAGTGAACAGTGTCATGAAAACATAGCCAACTGAAAAGTCTCTGGGATCCCCACACCAAGAGTCAAGCTTAGTTCTCTGAAATTGGAATTCCTGGTCCTCCACTCAGTTTGGCCCAGAAGGCAACTGGAGGGGTCCCAGAACTCACAGTGCCCGATTAAGGTCATCTTTTAGAGTTTCCTCTTAATGTCAGCAAATTCCTTAAAGGAATGACATTTCATGCAGGTGACATGTTACTTAAAGCCTTTCTGGGTCTGCTAGAAACTGTGGATAAACGGGAGTGAATTTCTTTTTCTAACCAAGGAACCCTATTGGGTTTTGTCTTTACACAACAGGCTGGTAGTTGGAACCTTCTTGAGTGTACTGACAGTTGAAAGATTTTGAAGAATAGTTGTATTAGGTGACCAAGCCAAAGAAGTAAGCTATTTAATCCACCCCAAGAAGGCTTAGAATAACAAGTTGCCATGGCCACACTACACTGCCTGCAGCCAGTCAGTCTTTCAGCTCTTTCCTGGAATGATACCTCCTCTGCAGGAAGTCATGGATAGCAGTAGTGAGGCCCCAGGTTACACTGGACCTTAGGATGACCAGGGAACCTCCCCGGTAGATCAGAAGTACCTTTCGGCCCCGAGTGTCCCACACATCCTGGATAGAGGCCCATAGGCTTGGCATGCGCTGCCAGCCAATGTGGGA
>SJXQ01003271.1:10077-20977 GCA_006408695.1 Aepyceros melampus | reverse complement strand
GCACTCCCCAGGCTGTTCCTGAGAAGGCAGGCCAGAAGCCGCGATAGTAACCCTGTGACAGCCGGCCCCAAAGCCCATAGGAGTGAAATTCCTTGAGAATGCTGAATGTGCTGGGAAAGCGAGCTTGCTTGCGACCATCCTGGAGCACATTTTGCACCCTCTCAAAGGGGCTAAGTGCCACAGCCTCCACCACACCAGACAGAAGCCCCGCAGCCCAGCGGTTCCCCAGGGAGTGTGGCCCAACAGGGGAGAGACAACACAGCATGCTATCGTAAGTCCCAAACAGCAGAGTCCCTTGCAGTGTCTTGGAGAGAAGAGGTGGGTAGATTCCCCGGTAGAAGTATTGAGGGCCTTCATGCCAAAGCTGCCGCACAGCCTCTGACACCGCCACAGCATGGATCTGTTGCCGGAACACAACCTTATAGATAGGAAAGGTGAGAAAAGTAGACATAAAGTTGGAAATGGCACCAAGGGCGTAGGCGTGGGAGTGCCAGCTTCTCTTTCCTGGAGCCTCTTTTCGTGTCCAGTGCTGAAGTTCCTTCCCGGGAGAGTGGTTTTGTTCCCCCATGCTGAAGATACCTGGGTGCAGATGGAAGAAACTGGCAAGAGTGGAAAAAAAGAAGTTAGACTGACCAATGAAATCTTTTGGCAAGCATCTTCATTGCTTAGTTATAAACAGAGGCTCAAGAAACTCCGCTCTAAAGAAACAAGTAATTCTCTGGGCCAGTTTCTGAGAAACATGTACACTCTTAAGAAAGAATTCCTCCACCTTAAATTAAAACAAAGGCAGTTAGTTTTGCTGAACAGAGTCACCTCTAGGGTGTTTTTCTGACCCAGCAAATATTCTCATATTCAAAGAAGGTTGAAGAATGAAGAAAGTAAAATTAGTGAAGGAGGGCTCCCCATCCTTACTGCATTCACCACATGAAACTTTGCATTTGATAAACTGCTAAAATAATAAGTTGCTCTTCCATTTCCAAAAAGTGGTACTATCTTGTACAGGCAGAAAGGCATTCAAAGGTTGTAGTCCAGTACTTTCTCTAAAAGATGTAGTAAATTTAGGGAGCAGGGAAGCTCCTTGCTTCTTTTTTTGTAGATTCTTGATGAAGTGCTAGCTGTTTCATGGCAACACCCCGCTCCTTTCTCCCAATTGAGGAACAGAAAGAGTAACTATTCCTGGAAGTTTAGCAAGAAAAGGCTCCGTACATGACAGTTTCTGAGCTTAACCTTGTAGACCTGTTGCTGTATAACAGTGCAGGTGTTCTCAGTGTACAGGCTATTGACATTTGGGGCCAGATAATTCTTCATCACAGGTGCCCACCCTGTGCGTTGTATGATGTTTAGTGGTATCCTATGGCACAAGCTGTGACCTCCCCAGTTATAGCAAGAGGAGGGCATGGCAACCCACTCCAGTATTCTTGCCTGGAGAATCCCCATGGACAGAGGAGCCTGGCAAGCTACAGTCCACGGGGTGGCAAAGAGTTGGACATGACTGAGTGACTAAGCACAGCACAGCACAGCTATGCTGCCGCTGCAGCTGCTAAGTCGCTTCAGTCGTGTCTGACTCTGTGCGACCCCATAGATGGCAGCCCACCAGGCTCCCCCGTCCCTGGGATTCTCCAGGCAAGAACACTGGAGTGGGTTGCCATTTCCCTCTCCAATGCATGAAAGTGAACAGTGAAAGCAAAGTCGCTCAGTCATATCCGACTGTTCACGACCCCATGGACTGCAGCCTACCAGGCTCCCCCGTCCATGGGATTTTCCAGGCAAGAGTACTGGAGTGGAGTGCCATTGCCTTCTCCACAACACAGCTATAATGAACAAAAATATCTAAAGACATTACCTTATGTCCTTGGGGTGAGGGAAGAAGATAAAATCGCCCTGGTTCAGAGCCACTATACTAGAGGGAAGAGGCTGTGCAAAGCTTCCAAGCTATTGCTCCTACCTGGGAGTAGTCTGGGAGCAGATGGAGTAGTATGAAAGGTAACTGGGGAGCCAGGGCCCATGAAAGGATTTTGGGATCAAGAAATGAATGGTCAGTGCAGATTTGAGAACCTGAGGGAGTTGTGAGGAAGGAACTAGGGGTGAGAGGACAGGGTGTGCAGCTTGGGAATGGTGTGTGGAGGGGAACAGGAAGTGGTGTGGTGGGGGAGAGGGGCACAGGGTGCCATGACTGGGCATCAGACTTCCATTTAGATGGACAGGAAGCCTGGTAGAAACTGCAGACCCAGAGGTTTCACATAGAACCCTGGGCTGTGTAGTCCCCAGAGGCGAGGGCTACTGGAGCTCTAGTTACACTAGCCCATCCGATAGGGACAGCGGGGTTACCAGGCTGAGGAACTGGGGGTGGGCTAGAAGCCAGGTCCTGCAAGAAGCCCACAGCAGCCTTCCCTGGGCTGCCGCACTCAAGAACTTGCCTTGAAGTGCTTCTCCTTCGAGAATGACCCCCATAAGCTTCTCCCTAGCTTCTTGCTCCTGCTCCATCCACGGTCCACTACCTGACCTTACAACCACACCCGCCTCAAGCCACATTCTGTCTAGGGGGAGGGAGTAGAGGCTCAGCCTCCTGTGCTCTGCCACCAGCCCTCCCCTACCCTCAGCAGTTCGGAGGCACTTAAGCCTCACCTCCGTAACCCTCATGGCCAAGAGGCTGAGAAGGCTCCTCTGCTTTGGACCCTTTAGCTGAGAACTGGCCAGGAGCATAGGCTCAAGAGGCCCACTCCTGCATCCTTCCAGGGCACTCCTGGGCCCATGGCAGCCCCCTCTATGTCTCAGGAGCCAAAGTGGAACCCTCTCCTTGGAGAGGAGCTCCAATCAGGCCCCCAAAGCCACAGTGGAGCCCAAAATTACCCAGCTATCCTACCAAGGATTTCTCTCCAAGTTTTATATGCACCTGCATAAGGACGGGTGGCAAGGGAAGCGTTTGTCCCCTCTTCTATCTCAGAATGCAGTAATGTTCCACTTCTTCCCCACATTTTCCTGAGTAACCTGTAAACATGTGTTGATTGACTGTAAGCCAGGCCGATTTAGCAGAAAGAAAACTGGGCTAGAATTTGGCAGACCAGAATTCTCAGTGCCAGTTTTCTTTTCAACTTCTTGTGTGACCTTTAGAAATATATTAACATCTTGGAGCCTCAAGCATCTCAATTATGAAATGAGCAGACACTGAGGGGTAGGGTGGGGAGGGGATGCTCTCTAGGCATCCTCATACTGTGCCTGTGGCAGGGGGTTGATGGAGAGGAATTCAGGCCAATATTTGACAGAAGAATTGTGCTTTTCCATCCCTGGTTCCTTCTGTTTTGACCAATCTTTTTCAGGGATTAAAAGTGAACAATAATTTAGAAACACTTACCTGAAATATCTGTCATAATTTTATAAATCTAACTCGTCCTGTTTTATGGGGGAGAGGGAGTCAATTTTTCTCCCATGTGTTTCCCTGTTAAAATGCCAGCCTTTGGGAGCAGACAGTCCTGAGTCTGAATTCTGCCTCCACCATTTGCTTAGTTGTATGACCTTAGGCAAGACACTTCACTCAGTCTCAATTTCTTTGGCTACAGACGAGGGACAAGAGATCTCCCTCAAAAGGTTGTTGTAAAGAATAACAAAATAAAATGAGATAAAGTGGCTGACCATCCATGGCATGGTGGCCTCAGCCAACTGTATTTTTTTTTAAGATGTTTCCCCACCTCACACCTATGCGGATGCTGCACATGCTCCTGCGCACACTCAGAACCATTTAAAGTGGTTGGTGGGACAAATCCTGGGTTCACATGGGAGGCGAGGAAGACCTTTCTTCTGTGAATGCAAAGGTGTTATAAAAGAGGGAGGGGGGTTCAGGATGGGGAACACGTGTATACCTGTGGCGGATTCATGTTGATGTATGGCAAAACCAATACAATATTGTAAAGTAATTAACCTGCAATTAAAATAAATAAATTTATATTTTAAAAAAAATTAAAAAAAAAAGCAATCCTGGACAGCCTGGCCCCTTACACAAGAATTCCAAAGTAGGGGCCTCAGAACAAGCCTGGAGTCAGCCTAGAGCAGTTACCCCCTGGGCCCTATGATGTATCTCCTATGTTTATAACCTTGTAAAGTGGGTGGAAAGGATTCCAGACTTCCCTGGATAGTCTAGCCCAGATGCACAGCCTGCATGATCACGCCAGGATCCAGCCCTATATGTGTCCATTCATTCCAGGCATCCCTCTGCCAGTCCTTTGATCTGCTCACAAACACATATCAATCACTGCTGGTAAGTCACTGTGAAGTAGGGGTGAACAGGACTTGGTACCAGCCCTGGAGGGCTTGGGAATCTAGTGGGGGAGACAGGCCAACCATGAGCTAAACTATACTGGAAGGCAAAACAAAGCTTATGCTAATGAAGGACAGAGCAGAACATAAGAGCAATATATTTCGCCTAGCATAGGGAGATATCCAGGGGTCTTCCCAACCCAGGGATCGAACTCAGGTCTCCCGCACTGCAGGCATATTCTTTACCAGCTGAGCCACAAGAGAAGTCCAAGAATACTGGAGTGGGTAGCCTATCTCTTCTCCAGAGGATCTCCCCGACCCAGGAATCAAACCAGGGTCTCCTGCATTGCAGGCAAATTCTTTATCAACTGAGCTATCGGGGAAGCCTCTTGATGTAAGTGAAAGAGGAGAGTGAAAAAGCTGGCTTAAAATTCAACATTCAAAAAATGAAGATCATGGCATCCGGTCCCAACACTTCATGGCAAATAGATGGGGAAACAGTGAGAGACTTTATTTTTTGGGCTCCAAAATCACTACAAATGGTGACTGCAGCCATGAAATTAAAAGATGCTTTCTCCTTGGAAGAAAAGCTATGACAAACCTAGATAGCATATTAAAAAGCAGAGATATCATTTTGCTGACAAAGGCCCATATAGTCAAAAGCTATGGCTTTTCCAATAGTCATGTATGGATGTGAGAGGTGAACCATAAAGAAAGCTGAGCACTGAAGAGTTGATGCTTTTGAACTGTGGTGTTGGAGAAGACACTTGAGAATCCCTTGGACTGCTAGGGGATCAAAGCAGTCAATCCTAAAGGAAATCAGTCCTGAATATTTATCAGAAGGACTGATGCTGAAGCTGAAGCTCTAATACTTTGTCCACCTGATGTGAAGAACTGACTCACTGGAAAAGATCCTGATGCTGGGAAAGATTGAAGGCAGGAGGAGAAGGGGATGACAGAGGATGAGATGGTTGGATGGCATCACTGACGTGCTGCACATGAGTTTGAGCAAGCTCTGGGAGCTGGTGATGGACAGGGAGGCCTGGAATGCTGCAGACCATGGAGTCACAAAGAGTTGGACATGACTGAGCGACTGAACTGACTGAACATAGAGAGCAGTCTAAAATTTCTCTGGGAGGAGGCATCTGACTTGATTCTTGACCCACGTGCAGGCTCTAGTTAGAGGAGGAGCGAGGGCAGGAGTTCTAGGCTGAGGAAGCGGCCTAAAGCACAGATGCCTAAAAGCATGAGTCGCACCCGGTTCTGGATACAGGCTGAGGGAAGGAGAGAGATCTGCGGCTGACAGAGAAAGTCAGTTTATAATGAGGGCCTTATTTGTTTGCCCCACTGCAGTGTATTATAGCATAAAGATACAGGCTGTAGAATCAGATAGCCCTGGGTTTGAGTTTCACTGCTCCACTTCCTAGCTTTATGACCTTGGCCAAGTTTCTTCCACTCTCTGAACCTCAGTACCCTTACCTGTAAAATGATTGTCATGAAGGTTGCATGAGATGAAGTATACAAAATACTTAGTATGGTCCCAGTATACAAGTTGACCCATACATTATATTAGTAATTGTATTTTTAAAATGAGATCCCAGTAATATAGGTAAGATGACAACATTGCTCTAAAAGCTGAAATCAGTCTAATAAACTGGGTCATCTGCAGAGTGCATTTTAAATTGTTTGTTGGAAATGAACCAATCTATGAAACAGAAACAGAATCAAGGATATAGAAAACAGACTGGTAGGTGCCAAGAGGGAAGGAGTTGGGGAAGTGATGGAGTGGGAGGTTGGAGTTAGCACATGTAAGCTTTTATATATAGTATGGATAAACAACAAAGTCCTACTGCTAAGTCACTTCAGTCATGTCCAACTCTGTGCAGCCCCATAGACGGCAGCCCAACAGGCTCCCCCGTCCCTGGGATTCTCCAGGCAAGAACACTGGAGTGGATTGCCATTTCCTTCTCCAATGCATGAAAGTGAAAAGTGAAAGGGAAGTCGCTCAGTTGTGTCCGACTCTTCGCGACCCCATGGACTGCAGCCTACCAGGCTCCTCTGTCCATGGGATTTTCCAGGCAAGAGTACTGGAGTGGGGTGCCATCACCTTCTCTGGTCCTACTGTATATAGCACTGATAACTCTATTCAGTATCCTATGAAAAACTATAATGGAAAAGAATATTAAAAGAATGTGGATATATATATATATTTGTGTGTGTGTGTGTATACACACATATGTTTGTTCATGGGGTTCTCAAGGCAAGATTACTGAATTGGTTTGCCATTCCCTTCTCCAGTGGACCACATTTTTTCAGAACTCTCCACTATGACCTGTCCATCTTGGGTGGCCCTACATGGCATGGCTCATAGTTTCATTGAGTTAGACAAGGCTGTGGTCCATAAAAGGAAATCAGTCCTGAATATTCATTGGAAGGACTGATATTGAAAATGAAACTCCAATATTTTGGCCACCTGATGCGAAGAACTAACTCAATGGAAAAGACCCTGATGCTGGGAAAGACTGAAGGCTTGAGGAGAAGGGGACGGACAGAGGATGAGAGGTTGGATGGCATCACCAACTTGCTGGACATGAGTCTGAGTAAACTCCAGGAGATGGTGATGGACAGGGAAGCCTGGCGTGCTGCAGTCCATGGGGTCACAAAGAGTCGTACACACCTGAGCAGCTGAACTGAACATATGTGCGTGCTAACTAGCTTCAGTCACGTCCAACTCTTTGCGACCCTATGGACTGTAGCTTACCAGGCTCCTCTGTCCATGGTATTTAAGAATACTGGAATGGGTAGCCATTTCCTTCAGGGGATCTTCCCAAACTAGGGATCAACCCGTGTCTCCTATGTCTCCTGTATTGGCAGGGGGTTCTTTACTACTAGTACCACCTGGGAAGCTTTATACATATATGTGTGTGTGTATATATATATATATATAAAACAATCATTTTGTTGTACAGCAGAAATTAACATAAGATGATAAACTCTATAGCAATTAAAATTGATTTAAAAAATAAAATGAAAGGTTTTTTTGTTTAAATTGTTTGTTTGGAAGACAACACAGAAGAGTTGTCATGGGCTTTTGGAGTCTGACACAGCCCCAGACTGGAGTCCCAGTGCCTCCACTTACAAGGTGTGTTAACCTCCCTGAAACTCAGTTTGCCTATTTGCAAAATGGGATAACAATGCCTGTCTCAGCATTGCTGAGAAGCTTAAATAAGATAACAAATGGAAAGTCCCTGGTACCAAGAAGGCAGGCAGCCAAGGGCAGCTATTATTGTTTCAACTAATAGCGTTACCTTCATAACTTTCAGTCTTTTAAGGTTTCTTTGTTACAGCTGGAAAATGTGGTGTCATTAGAGCCATGAATTGCGAAGTTTTCCCACACACTGATGCCAGAGACCAGGGATACCTTTATCTAACTGGAGCCAGTTCAGCAAATCCTCCTCCCAGCCTTGCACAGAGACCTCCACTTTGTTCTAAGGGCCCAATCAAGGCACCAGCATACAATCTTTCTCTTTCCACGATTTTTTTGTCAGAGCTACAGGATCTATTCTTTGTCCTACTTGATCCCTCCCCACCAACTCCAACTGTAGATCACCTACTTTGGCAGTGAAGCCAATTTAAACACAGAATAAGTCTGCAAGAGACCTGGGGTCAGGTGTCATGATATTGGGGAGCAGAGCAAGAGTCTGAAGGAAATGCAAGAGCTGTGCCAGTACCACCCCTGATTATGTGAGGTGAGGCCTCACTCTACTTCCTACATCCTCCACCCTCCATCCCCTTGCTACTGTTCCACCCATGATAAAGTCCACAGTCCTCAGACGGAAAGTACTTAAGCTCCAAATTTGCATTGTTCACTCCAAGGAACTCTATGTATTGAGGTAGCCAATGAGAAGGAAGAAAGGAACAGGTGAAGTTCCTTGGCAGGTTGAACACAACCCAACAGCAATCACAAGACAACAGATTATTCACTTGCTTCCAAACATCAGGAATCAAGAACAAGCCCGGAAGGAGGCCTCCTAACCACAATCTACATAAGGGAAGTAAGACCTGCTCTTCAAGAACCAGAAGTCACGGAAAATGGTGCAGATTTCTCTGTCACGGGCTTCACGGCCCATTCACTCTGGACAGCCCTGCATGCTGTTTCCATGGAGTTGCTCCTTCTCTGCAGCCAGTGATTCCAAATCCAGCAAAGGAGAGGGCCCCTCAAGAGCTCACAGAAGGGCAACCTAGCAACGTGTCCTCAAGCCAGGACATGAAAGCGCTATATCAGCGGCAGAGAGCTGTATTTAGGGGGTTAGATCAAATTATGCTCCATTTCTCCTACTTCTTCCTCAAGTACAAGCTGAAAGAGAAAATGTTAGGAAGAAAGATTGTAGGGGAGTGGTTCTTAACCATTTCTGGGCCACAGACTCATTTGAACATCTACAAAGCTGTGGACTCAGAAGAATATACATAGTTGAGATTCTACTCTTCACAATTTCAGGAAGGACCCTAGGTAGGAACCTCTGCTCTTGAGTTACATTTCACTACAGTTACCATATGGAGAGATACATTGGACACATCTTCATTTACTTATTGCCATAAGCATCAGTAGTGTCTCTAGCAATGGTTCACAAACCAGTCTACACCTCAGAATTAACTACAGCACTGGTTAAAAATATAAATCACCCTCCCCAGCCCTAGTTCTTAGAATATCTGAATCCCCCAGAGGCAGAGCTTAGGAATCTGTATTTCTAACAAGCTTTTCAAAATGATTCTGAGGCAGCCAGCTTCATACCCATAGTGTGGTTTATAGCATGGATTCTGGTGTCAGAGAGATATGATACAAGTTCTGGCTTCACCTTTGAATTTCAGGCAAGTCATTTTACCTGAGTCTTGTCTCCTGTCAGGTCATAAGCTGTAAAAATAATGTTTTACTGAAAGAAAAAGCAAGCAGCTTGTTGTAGTGTAAAGCAGAGAAAGAAAAATGCCTCAGTTTTCTTATTCTGTACAATGGGTACCATACAAGTTTTCTACCTCTTCCCCTATCCCTCTTTGCGTTGCCTCTCCAAGCCCTCCCTCAGCACTACCAGCACACTAAGATTGGAGCTGAGCTGGCTTAAGACCACTCATGTAAAAAAAATGCCCTCTAGGCAGCTCAGATGGGCAAAGAGTTGGTATTTGGAAAACAACAGAGTAAAACCGGATGCTGATATTTATTTGCTGTGTGATGTGGGGCAAGCCGCCTAACCTTGTGCCTGTTTCCTCATCTGAAAAATGGAGATAATAGTCGTTGCTCACTAATTCCCAGGGACAGGGGAGCCTGGTGGGCTGTCGCCTCTGGGGTCGCACAGAGTCGGACACGACTGACACGACTCAGCAGCAGCAGCAGCAGCAGCAGCTCACTAATTCTATACAGTTCCAAATGGGCCTTCCCATCTCCACTTTGGCTTTTCTCAACTAACCCTCAATCTGAGAGTAGAGAGGAGTAGGGGGCAGCCTTTGAAATCAGACTTGTAGACTTGAGTGTGAGCTCTTACCTCTGCACTTCCTAAGCATAGTGACTGGGTGCTTAAGTCCCCTCTCTGTTAAATGGGCATACTGCTACCTCCTTCGCAAGGCTGTTGAGAAGATAAACGAGTTGTCCATGCAAGCCCATTTGCACGTAGAAAGCGCTCGGTAAATACATTTTCCCCCTTCCCTCTGTACAAAGGTGAGGAACTTTCAGTGTTCGCTTGATGTCTATTCCACCTCGTGTTGAAGACATCCGGTCTCAAAAGCGTGGAGGACAGCGGAGGTGGAAGAAGTGAAAGAGAAAGAAAGCGAGGGGCAAGCAGCAAACTCACGGTAAAATGCCAATCGGCAGGGTGAGAGTCCGAGCTGCACTTGACACCGCACCGGCTTCCGCGCCTGTGTGCTGCAGCCCCCGTCGGCCAGCTACTCCTTTTTGCTAGCAATGGCCCTGAGCCGGAGGCTGCGCGGGGAGGCCGCCCCCTCGCCCCGCTGATTGGCCCCGCCAACCGACTCATCATGGTCTTTGTCTCAACCCGCAGAGGTTAAAAGAAGCGGCGGCTGCTGGGAGCGCCCAGCGAGTGGGCGGGGTCGGCCGCTGCTGCCTTGGGAACCGAGCTGCCTCGACTTAGCTACCTAAAGCTGGGTGAAGAGGCTCCGAGTTGGTTAGCGGTAGAGGAGGCGTCATCCTTTTCCCCTGCAGGGCCACGGCGACCGGAAGGCCCCATCCACCCCTGTACATGCCGGAGCATTCGCTATCCACTGGCCGAGAACAGGTAAAGAAAAAGGGTGCGATTGCCTGTCCCGGAGAGAGGAGGGAAGAGCTCCATCAGAATTGGGCGGCTCTCTCTTTACCGAATCGCGAGGGCTGAAAGGCAGACGAAGGAGCACTCCCGCGGCCCGGCTGCGCAGAGACAGGAGGTGGGTTCCACTGAATGATGCCAAATGGGTAGGATTTGCCTAGATTGACAGGAGGACGTTTTCTGGGGGATAGTTAGGGGGCGGGAAGCAGGGGGCGGTCACAAGCGGTCTGCCTTGAACCCCCTTTGCATCTCCTGATCCCTTCCTGGTGAGGCATATGTGGGTGTGTCTGTCCAACTCCCATTCCCTCTCTCCGTGGCAGGCCACCAAAGTCGAATTCAAA
>SJXQ01003270.1:526033-540671 GCA_006408695.1 Aepyceros melampus | reverse complement strand
CATTGGAAAAGACTCTGATGCTGGGAGGGATTGGGGGCAGGAGGAGAAGGGGACGACAGAGGATGAGATGGCTGGATGCCATCACCGACTCGATGGACATGAGTTTGAGTGAACTCCGAGAGTTGGTGATGGACAGGGAGGCCTGGTATGCTGCGATTCATGGGGTCGCAAAGAGTTGGACGCGACTGAGAGACTGAACTGAGCTGAATGGGAAGTTGCGTATAACACAAGGAGCTCAACCTGGTGCTCTCGGACAATCTGGAGGGGGTGAATGAGGTGGGAAGGAGGTTCAAGAAGGAGGGGACATATGCATACCTATGCCTGATTCATGTTGATGTATCATAGGAACCAACACAATATTGTAAAACAATTATCTTCCAATTAAAAATAATTTTTTTTAAAAAGAAAAATAATAAAAGAGTATCTGTAACATTTTAAATAAATAAACATGGGTGTTCCTAAGTTACACTCTTACGTTGTGACTCAGCCTCCAAAACATTCTTTAACCAAGTCACTTAAAAAATAATTTTTGCAGCAAAGAGGAATATATAAATAAATGAAAATATTTATGCAGCCAAGTAGAGGATATCAATAAGTAAAAACTGGACTCAGCCAACAAGTCTCCTGCCACAGGATTTTTTAGACCCAAAAGCAGGTGACAGAGGAGGAACTAGTTGAACTTGTGAGGTTAATTAATACTCATCACTTGCCTTAACGGTGTAATAATTAAAATACAGGCTTCATCAGAGTTCCTGCTATAAAACGCGGGACATGTAAAAGCCAGACACCTTTTTATTTGCTCCTGGCTTTAATGGCTTTAATCAAAGCAGACGCTCCTAAAATAAAAAATAGTCGACAAAAGAACCTCAGGGACAGCCATAATTCATGAATGTGCTTGTTGTTCTCTGCTGGAGACATTAGTCAGCAAATGGCCGTGAGCAGAATCGTGGACTTTCTGAGATACATTAAATTGATCCTGCTCCATAAATACATAAGGAGGAACTAGTTGAACTTGTGAGGTTAATTAATACTCATCACTTGCCTTAACTGTGTAATAATTAAAATACAGGCTTCATCAGAGTTCCTGCTATAAAACGCGGGACATGTAAAAGCCAGACACCTTTTTATTTGCTCCTGGCTTTAATGGCTTTAATCAAAGCAGATGCTCCTAAAATAAAAAATAGTCGACAAAAGAACCTCAGGGACAGCCATAATTCATGAATGTGCTTGTTGTTCTCTGCTGGAGACATTAGTCAGCAAATGGCCGTGAGCAGAATCGTGGACTTTTGAGATACATTAAATTGATCCTGCTCCATAAATACATTTTAAAAGATGAAGACAGACCGGTTGGGCTGACGTTATTTTACAAGGCTCCAGGCTCATGCGAAATGACAGGTGGTCTCAAACAATGGTGACTCCACAGATTTTTCAAACAGGCCTCCTCGCTAGCTTTCAGATTTATGTTCTATCACACAAATGCTGAATTTCCAAAGGATTTTTAAGATCTAGTCCTTAGGATTTCTAAAACCGCAGTATATATGCTCATTTCTTTTCTCCTGATAACAGTGAGACAACAGGTATTTGCTGACAATTGCTTAAAATCAGGCTCTTGGGGAAAGAAAGAAAGCTCTCCCTTTTTTTCTCCTTATATCCCCTCCTTGTAGTATCATCTTTGAAAATTGATCAGTTCAAGGTCATGTGTAGGTTACTGGCAAATACCTTTTAAGAAGGAAAATAAAAAATTTTTATTACCCTGCAACAGACTGCATGGCTAGCTGAACTAATGCATTATTACCGTAAACTCAACTTCCATTTCAGTAAATAATTTATGGGTTTTTTTTTTAATCACCATGGTTGATGTTCAGAGTAAATGGAAATTTTATTGGTGTGAACCAGGAGACCCTCCGAGCTTCAAAGAACACTGAGTGTAAAATAGCTTCTCTCTAAATGCTGAATAATAATTACAGAAATAAGCATTTACAGTGGCAGAAAAAATAGCATCAGGCAGTGCGGGCCTGCATCAACGCATCCTGACACTGAGCAGCATTTTCCAGTTACCCTCCCCCTCACTAAATGGTTGAGGAGACGAGATGTCCCAGTGAGAGAGACCTGGGCAGTGAGGTTTCCCCAGAGGCAGTGAGATCCCCAAGTTCCTGCAACCTCAGACCATGAGTGGGGCACAGTTCATAATTTCTGTCTTAACCACAAGTTCACAGGCATGTTTGTGTCCAGGCAGCTGCTGTGGGGAGGTGAGGAAATGCCTTATAAACCAACAAACTTTCCTATTCTTCACGAATTATATGCAGCAACTCACAGCCCCTGCCCACTGGGACCCAGCATTTGGAGAGGCTCCACCAGATCACCCATACACAGTATTAAGATACTTTTGTCCACTTGGCTTCTCTTTCACAGACTCTGGGCTCATCTGGGCAAAGCCATGCCTTCTTTATCTCTGATTCCTCAGCTCATGACTTGTTACAGGCACTCAGTATATGTTGGATGGATAAATGGTTTGATAGATGGGCATGGGGAAGAATGGATGGATGGATGGATGGGTGGGTGGGTGGTTAGGGGGTATATGAATGGTTAGGTGGGTGGGTGGGTGAGTAGATGGCTGAGTGGGTGGATGGATAAATGGATGATTGGGTGGGTAGATAGATGGATGGATAGTTGGGTGGTTGTGTGGGTAGATGGATGGATGGGTGGATAGATGGGTGCTTGGGTGGGTAGACAGAGGGGTGGATGAATGGGTGGGTGGATATTTCTATGTGTGCCCAAAAGTGGACTCAGTGACTATCTATAGACTTAGAGGGCCCCTGAGGTCTTTCCAATTGAGGCATCAAACATCGCCTCCCCTGGGTCAGGATATATTAGTAATTAACATGCTGAGTTACCCCCAACAATGTAGGCATACATGTGTACATGTGGGACGAAATCCATCTCTCCTCAGATGTCCCCTCTGGTCAATGAAACCACCACAGCTCCTAGAAGGGGGATCTCCTAGACTGCTCCTTCCCTCCTCACTGCACTCCCAAGCTCTGTCATTCCTCCTTCTTAGCATCTCTCACATCATCCTTCCTCTGCAACCTCACCGTCACGATGTTGGTCCAGACCCTGCTGACCCTTATCAGGGTTCCCACACCACCTCTCTCAGTCTCCCCACTCTGAGTCTCTCCATCCAAGTCAGGATTCCCTGCAGTCAGAGGCACCTGGTCAGAGCTGAGGTCTGCTCACATTACTTGACCAGGCTAGGGCCTTCTGTTCCCATCCCCCACAGGATAAATCTAGCATACAGCTCGCACCCGGGCCTTGAGAAGTCCACCCCACCACCTTCTGCAGCCTCATCTCCCTCCATCACCCTCAGCCCTGACCCATCTAGTCCTTTCACAGACTCTGAAGCACGTGTGCTCTATCCAGCCTCCTGACCTTTGCACGTATCATTCCCCTGCCTGGAGTGCACCCCACTTCCACCCCATCCTCCTGGGAACTCCTCCTCTGAAAGTCAGTCCCGTCTGTTTGTGGGAGAAGAGATTTCTCTGTTCTCTCCGAACAGAGGAGAGAGGAGCTTGCTCATCAGCACCTGGGGACTGACTGGCTAAACCCAGACTCGTGGACACACTAAGGACCACAGCCAGTTTTCATCAGGAAATAAGTTACAAGGAAAATACACAGGAAGGAAGGAGGGGAAACTATAGATCAGAGGGTCTCAAACTCTGAAGTGCATCAGAATCACCTGGAGCGCTTATTAAAACATATGTGCAGACCCCCCTCCCCTCAAAGTTTCTATTCCAGTGGGTCTGGGGATGCTGAGTAAAGGCATTTCTAATGAGTCAGCAGGCCATTTGGATCAGCCCCAGAAATAGACTGCCATAGCTTAAAAGAAAGACAAAGCAACTCCAGTCACTGAAATGCTTGGGGCTTTATTGGACCATGATTTGGATGAACAACAAAATGTAAAAGACAACTGGAAATGTAAAGACTGACCAGACACTGATAACATGAAGAAATTACTGCTAATGGTGGAATTATGTAATTTTTAAGAGTAGTTATCCACTAGCGAACCATTCTGAAATATTTACAGATGAAACAACATGATATCTGGGATGCTCATCAAAATAATACGAGAGGGGAGGGACAGAGATTAAACGATACTGGCCACAAACTGATAGTGATAAGCCTGGTGACAGATTCATGGGGGACTGAATGCCTTATTTGCCCTCCTTCTGTATGCTTTAAACTTTGATAAAAGAGTAGGTGTTTTCATATACCAGTTTCATGTCCATCTCCCTCCTGCTGAGAGGGTGCGACTGATGTTTTTCTTATGCTGTGTTATCAGTGAAAGCACCTGGCCCATATACGGTAGGTGCTCCAGACATTTGTCAAGTGAGTGAACAGCGAGTAAGAATATATGTTCACTTAAACCTAATATGTGGACTTTAAAGGCCTAGGAAGGTTTCTGACCCGAGTCACCGGTGGGTGAGGGGTACAGGTCCAGGTGGTTTCTCAGGAGCTGGGGCTCTGGGGACAGCCCTTGAAGGAGTCTGAATTTCAGCAGGTGCCACCAGACCCCCTTGCAGGCAGCAAAGCAGACGTCCAGCCACCAGCTGAGTGGCTCCCACTCTGAGGCGGGCTCCTGCCCAGCTTCAGATACAAGGCCCTTCTAGACTGAAACAAGTTCTGCAAACTCAGGGTCTCAGAGGAGGCAGAGGCTGGCCCCCGCCACACTTGTGGGTCCCTCCATGCTCTGAGCAATCAAGAGCCGGCCTTGTAGACAGGCAGGGTTTCTCCAAGCCTAGGACACACCCTCTGAGCTGTGTTCAGACTCGCTGGGCTCCCAAGCCTCCATGAAGGCCTTGGCGTCTCCTCCCTCCGCCTGAGGAATGGCCAGCAGCAATGCCAAGGCCAGTGTCACCCTGTGACCCTTTGTGCTAAAAGAACGAACGCCAGAAAAGAAATTACTGCTAATGGTGGAATTATGTAATTTTTAAGAGTAGTTATCCACTAGCGAACCATTCTGAAATATTTACAGATGAAACAACATGATATCTGGGATGCTCATCAAAATAATACGAGAGGGGAGGGACAGAGATTAAACGATACTGGCCACAAACTGATAGTGATAAGCCTGGTGACAGATTCATGGGGGACTGAATGCCTTATTTGCCCTCCTTCTGTATGCTTTAAACTTTGATAAAAGAGTAGGTGTTTTCATATACCAGTTTCATGTCCATCTCCCTCCTGCTGAGAGGGTGCGACTGATGTTTTTCTTATGCTGTGTTATCAGTGAAAGCACCTGGCCCATATACGGTAGGTGCTCCAGACATTTGTCAAGTGAGTGAACAGCGAGTAAGAATATATGTTCACTTAAACCTAATATGTGGACTTTAAAGGCCTAGGAAGGTTTCTGACCCGAGTCACCGGTGGGTGAGGGGTACAGGTCCAGGTGGTTTCTCAGGAGCTGGGGCTCTGGGGACAGCCCTTGAAGGAGTCTGAATTTCAGCAGGTGCCACCAGACCCCCTTGCAGGCAGCAAAGCAGACGTCCAGCCACCAGCTGAGCGGCTCCCACTCTGAGGCGGGCTCCTGCCCAGCTTCAGATACAAGGCCCTTCTAGACTGAAACAAGTTCTGCAAACTCAGGGTCTCAGAGGAGGCAGAGGCTGGCCCCCGCCACACTTGTGGGTCCCTCCATGCTCTGAGCAATCAAGAGCCGGCCTTGTAGACAGGCAGGGTTTCTCCAAGCCTAGGACACACCCTCTGAGCTGTGTTCAGACTCGCTGGGCTCCCAAGCCTCCATGAAGGCCTTGGCGTCTCCTCCCTCCGCCTGAGGAATGGCCAGCAGCAATGCCAAGGCCAGTGTCACCCTGTGACCCTTTGTGCTAAAAGAACGAACGCCAAAAGGGAGGGGGTGTCCCGCGGGGAGGGGCTGCAGGCAGCGTGTCCTCCACGTTCAGGCAGAGCAGTCCGCTTGGGCCACAGGCTCGAGGGCCGTGTCTCCCCAGAATCAGGGCAGCTTGAGAACAGGAGCGACACTGAAGTTGGCTCCTTGGCCGCCGCTCTCAGAGGAAAGGAAGGAAGCAAAATGGCTCCCGGTGAGGACGCAGAACACGGCGCAGCAGGTGGAGAGCCTGGACGCCAGCTTGTGAGCCTGGAGAAACTACCTCACCTCTCAGGCACGGAGAAGTGGGAATTCAGATTCTCAGGGCCTCTGTCACTACTATTTCAATGAACAAAGGAGGTAAACCCTTGGAAACAGAAAACAACTGTCACTCACCATTAGCTGAATTCCTTCATGGAGTCAGATATTTATGTAGGCTTGTGAGCCTGGAGAAACTACCTCACCTCTCAGGCACACGGAGAAGTGGGAATTCAGATTCTCAGGGCCTCTGTCACTACTGTTTCAATGAACAAAGGAGGTAAACCCTTGGAAACAGAAAACAACCGTCACTCACCATTAGCTGAATTCCTTCATGGAGTCAGATATTTATGTCTGGTTTTTTTTTTTTTTAATTTAGGCTATTTTTCAAGTTTATTAAACTCAAATTATTAATTTGAAATTATTAGAATACAAACTCAGAAATCTATGAGGAAAGCTGTTGTGGTCGGTGCTCACTGAATGCGAGCTTCCTGCCGTGCTAAGAGCAGTTTTTAAAGGTGGCTCAGATGGTAAAGAACCTGCCTGCAATGCAGGAGACCCCGGGTTTGATCCTTGGGTCAGGAAGATTCCCTGAAGGGAATGGCTACCCACTCCAGTATTCTTGGGCTTTCCTGGTGGCTCAGCTGGTAAAGAATCTGCCTGAAATGCAGGAGACCTGGCTTCGATCCCTGGTTTGGGAAGATCCCCTGGAGAAGGGAACAGCTACCCACTCCAGTATTCTGGCCTGGAGAATTCCATGGGCTATATAGTCCATGGGGTTGTAAAGAGTTGGACACGACTGAGTGACTTTCACTTAAGAGTTTTGCAAGTGTGGCTGGAGGAAGCCTGGGCTTCCCAAGCTGTAAAAAAAAAAATAATAATAACAAAAAAACCTGCCTGCCAATGCAGGAGACATAAAAAATGCGGGTTCAATCTCTGGGTGGGGCAGATCCCCTGGAGGGGGGCATAGCAACCCACTCTAGTATTCTTGCCTGGAGAATCCCATGGACAGAGGAGCCTGGTTAGCTACAGTCAGTGGGGTCCACAAAGCGTTGGACACAACTGAAGCAACTTAGCACATACACATGGAGGAAGCCTGCTGTTTAGGGGGCTGGAGGTACTGTTATCATCCCCACTCAACGGATGAGAAACTAAGTATGGTCCAAAAGGTTAAGAAAGAAGCCCGCACTGTTCAGATGGGCCCAAATGAACTCAGAGCTCACCACCTCCGAGCCTGCACCCCTGCACCCAGTACCAGGTCCCACACAGGTACTGTTTCTCTTGAAAGCTGAAACTACAAGAGAGGTGTTACCGTAAATCCCGACTTCAGAAGCAGGGGAAGTCAGGGGGTCACAATCACAGGAGACCTCCAAGCCCCAGCAGCCGTTTCTGCCTCCAGGCTCAGAAGACCGAGTGGTTTGCCCTTCCTTGGGCTCCATAGCCTCATGGGGCTCTCCACTTCAAAAATCATAATTCTTCGAATGCAAATACCAGGGTGGGAGGAGCTATGATAACCCAGAGGTTCAGAGTCAGAAAAGTCCAGCCTCAAGTCCTAGTACGGCTGCTTCCCAGAGACATGCCCTGAAATGAGCTACTGAGCCTCTTCAAATCTCATTTTTCTCACCTGGAAAATGGAGAGGGGAGGGATCATGATGATGGTGATACATTTTGAGGATCACTGCCAAATAACACATGAATAAATGAAATAATGTCTACAAAACCTGGCGCATGGCATGTGCCTAAGTTATATAAGTGAAAGTCACTCAGTCGTGTCTGACTCTTCACGACCCAATGGACTATACAGTCCATGAAATTCTCCAGGTCAGAATACTGGAGTGGGTAGCCTTTCCCTTCTCCAGGGGATCTTCCCAACCCAGGGATTAAACTCAGGTTTCCTGCCTTGCAGGCGGATTCCTTTACCAGCTGAGCCACCAGAGAAGCCCATGAATACTGGAGTGGGTAACCTATTCCTTCTCCAGCAGACTCAGGAATTGAACCAGGGTGTCCTGCATTGCAAGCGGATTCCTTACCAACTGAGCTATCAGGGAAGCTCTACCTAGATGGTATTTATTATCCTTTCCACCATCATCATCAAATAGGTCCAACAGCTGTTAAGAAAAAACAGCCATGAGACTATAAAACTCCTAGAGGAGAACATAGGCAAAACACTCTCTGACATAAATCACAGCAAGATCCTCTATGATCCACCTGCCAGAATACTGAAATAAAAGCAAAAATAAACAAATGGGATCTAATTAAAATTAAAAGCTTCTGCACAACAAAGGAAACTATAAGCAAGGTGAAAAGACAACCTTCTGAATGGGAGAAAATAATAGCAAATAAAGCAACTGACAAACAATTAATCTCAAAAATATACAAGCAGCTTATGCAGCTCAACTCCAGAAAAATAAATGACCCAATCATAAAATGGGCCAAAGAACTAAATAGACATTTCTCCAAAGAAGACATACGGATGGCTAACAAACACATGAAAAGATGCTCAACATCACTCATTATCAGAGAAATGCAAATCAAAACCACAATGAGGTACCATTTCACACCAGTCAGAATGGCTGCGATCCAAAAGTCAACAAGCAATAAATGCTGGAGAGGGTGTGGAGAAAAGGGAACCCTCTTACACTGTTGGTGGGAATGCAAATTAGTACAGCCACTATGGAGAACAGTGTGGAGATTCCTTAAAAAATTGCAAATAGAACTGCCTTATGATCCAGCGATCCCACTGCTGGGCATACACACCAAGGAAACCAGAATTGAAAGAGACACGTGTACCCCAATGTTCATTGCGGCACTGTTTATAATAGCCAGGACATGGAAGCAACCTAGATGTCCATCAGCAGATGAATGGATAAGAAAGCTGTGGTACATATACACAATGGAGTATTACTCAGCTATTAAAAAGAATACATTTGAATCAGTTCTAATGAGGTGGATGACGCTGGAGCCGATTATACAGAGTGAAGTAACCCAGAAAGAAAAACACCAATACAGTATACTTATACATATATATGGAATTTAGAAAGATGGTAATGATAAACCTGTATGCGAGACAGCAAAAGAGACACAGATGTATAGAACAGCCTTTTGGACTCCGTGGGAGAGGGAGAGGGAGGGATGATTTGGGAGAATGGCAGTGCAACATGTATGATATCATAAATGAAATGAATCGCTGGCCTAGGTATGATGCTTGGGACTGAGGCATGGGGATAATCCAGAGAGATGGTGTGGGGCAGGAGGGGGAAGGTGGGGGTCGGGATTGGGAGTTCATGTACACTCGTGGCTGATTCATGTCAATGTATAACAAAATGAATACAGTATTGTAAAGCAAAACAAACTAAAAAATAAAAATTAATAAAAAAAAAAATAGCCATGTGCTTATACCAGGGGATAGGCAGAGCCCTCACTTATGCACAAGGGCAGCAAATGCATTTCCTTTACATCAGGCTTCTCTGGGCTTGTTAATCAAGGATAAAATGTCTCACCAGACAGAAACTTGGTAAAACGGAACCTTCCAGAAAGCTCTTAATGATGGGAAGCATGAGGGCTTTGCTGCCATGGGTGAGGGAGACTGTCTGACCCCGACTTCCCGCTCAGGCCATCTGCTCATCTCAGGGGCACTTTCAGAATAACCAAGGAGAACTTGGGAAGCCACGTGGTCCTTTTCACCAGGCAGTTAAACTCAGGCCTTCTTGGCCTCTGTTGGGTTGGCCAAAAACTTCATTCAGACTTTTTGTGACATCTCAAGGAGAAACCCAGACAAACTTTTTAACCAACCTAATACAACGAAGCACATTTTTTAACTGACCAGGTTAAAAAAAGAATCACTCTCCCACCAAGGAAAAGATTGCATTTGCCTGGGCACCTGGAAGGCCAGGGTTTAGACTTCCCCAGTTTCTCTGTGAACAGCCTTGGGACAGCTCAACCCACAGAGGCCACGACACAGCTGGCACTGACTCTACTAGACTAAAGCCAGGGGCAACGGCACTCCAGCTTGTTGGTCTCTCCTGGACGGGCATCATTCACTTCCCAGACACTCACCGTCTGTCCCTGGGGGAGGGAGAAGAGGGAGAAGCAGAATAGGGGGTAAGGGTTGATGAGACAGACAGCTGGTTCACTCCCTTTAGCTGAACCCTCTGATACAGAGAACTGTGCCACCTCCAGGCAGGGAGGACTGCCCTTAGCCCACTTGCTCCCCAAACCAGAACCCAAGCACTAACCTGCTGCACTCTGCCAGGGTCTGAGAGCTGAGATTTATGCACCTTACACACCCCTCTAAGGAGTGTATTGATAGAAGAAATGTCCCCAAACAGCAGTACAGTTTGTGCCCTGTACAAAGGTGCCCACCTTGGGGGAAATCTCTCAAGCAGGACTACATCCAACCCTGGGCAGGGGTGCCATTTTCTTACCACAAAACAGCCCTCCAAAGCCATGCACTGAAGCGCTATGTTGCCCAGAATGAACACCTTATTCTAATTTTTGCACCCAGAGCAGATCTATTTCTAATTCATCTAAAAGCACCATGAAAGGCAGCCATGGCACTTTACTATCAAAAAAGGGAAGGAAATGCCTGGAAAGGTACTAAATTCTGCATCCCTAGAGGAGTTCAAGTGGAAGCCAGGCAACCATTTCTCCATAGAAGATCAACAAAGGGTCAGAAAAAAGACGTGGGACTGGGAAGGAGCAGATACCAGGCTGTATGGATTAAGGCATTCAACCAAGATTCACTGCGCACAGGACTCACTACCCGCTGGGAGCTGCATAAGCTCTGTGGCACTGCTGTGAAGCTCAGGAGTGTTGGACCTGTGGGGACTGGTTCAAATCCCAGCTCAGTTACTTACTGATCTGTGTGTACAGCCGCATCCACTAAGTCGCTTCAGTTGTGTCTGACTCTTTGCGACCCTAGGACTATAGCTCACCAGGCTCCCTCTGTCCATGGGATTCTCCAGGCAAGAATATTGGAGTGGGTTGCCGGGATCTTCCCTTCCAAGGATCGAACCCATGTCTCCTGTGGCTCCTCCATTGCAGGCAGATTCTTTACCACTGAACCACCAGAGAAGCCTCTCCCTTCTTAACTAAACACCAATTTTACATGACTTGGGGGGAGGAGTGACTCTTCCCAAGATCCAGGGTAGATCCTGAGTAGTCTGAACCAACCATGGGAACCCCTTTCCCCTTCGAATGATGGATGTGGGAATGGGTTTGTGACCCACCATTCTGGCTGATGGAGCATGAAGGGAAGTCTGCTTGAAGCATGAAGCTTGGAGCATGAAGGAGGCTCCCGGGAAAGAAATGCCCTGACCCTCAAGTGAGCCCAAGAGGCCAGCACCTGTGGCTGCCATCTTGCAACCAGCCCAAGATGCAGCCAGCATAGAAAGAACCTCCATTTATCTTTCAGTGTCGGGGGCGGGGGTCTATGAGCTGCTGAATACCTGCTTTGGAGCCCACTAGATCTCTGAATTTCCCATTCATTGTGATAACTGATTTCCTCCTCTAGAAACAAGATAAAGTCAGGTTTTCCACGCTTGGCAGCTAAAAACCGATTCATAGTGTGCAAGCTTGAACAAATAACTAAACTTCTCTGTGGCTCAGTTTACCTTCCATATTAAACAGAGATAATAATAACTTTTACTTCCTGGAATTAATAAGAATTCAGTAAGAATAATGCAAGTCAAGGTCTTAACAAGGGTAACTATTATTCTTTATGGTGTCTCATTTTATCATTACAAACAACCCAGCAAGGTAAGAAATAGGTAGTTATTAGTCCCATTTAACTGGAGGAGGAAATGGCAACCCACTCCAGTGTTCTTGCCTGGAGAATCCCAGGGACAAGGGAGCCTGGTGGGCTGCCGTCTCTGGGGTCGCACAGAGTCAGACACGACTGAGCAACTTCACTTTCACTTTTCACTTACATGCACTGGAGAAGGCAATGACAACCCACTCCAGTACTCTTGCCTGGAAGATCCCATGGATAGAGGAGCCTGGTAGACTGCAGTCTATGGGGTCTGAAGAGTCGGACACAACTGAGTGACTTCACTTTCACTTTTCACTTACATGCACTGGAGAAGGAAATGGCAACCCACTCCAGTGTTCTTGCCTGGAGAATCCCAGGGACGGGGGAGCCTTGTGGGCTGCCGTCTATGGGGTCGCACAGAGTCGGTCACAACTGAAGCGACTTAGCAGCAGCAGCAGTCCCATTTAACAGCAGAGGAAACCAAGGCAGAGAGAGGGTAAGCATATCCCCCAAATCTCACAGCTAGTAGGTACCTGTCTCCAGTGTCCAAGCTCCTTCTCTCCACCACCTTCCAGGCCTGAGGTTCCATGACCCTAGGACTGGCCCAAACCTGTATCATTGGTAACTTGCAGCAAGGAGCAGTGAAAACTCAGAGCTCTGTGTGGAATGGGAACTTGGAGGGATTGCTAATGGGTATGAGTTTCTTTTGGGCTTCCCAGGTGGTGCTAGTGGTAAAGAACCTATGTGCCAATGCAGGAGACCTAAGAGACAAGGGTTCGATTCCTGGATCAGGAGGATCCCTTAGAGATGGAAATGGCAACCCACTCCACTATTCTTGCCTGGAGAATCCCATGGACAGAGGAGCTTGGCGCACATGACTGAAATAACTAAGCACGCACACATGAGTTTCTTTGGGGGGGTGAAGAAATTGGAATTTGATAGTGGGGATGGTTGCACAACCTTGTGAATATACTAAAACCACTGAATTGTTTTAAAGGTGGATTTTATAATATGTGAATTATATCCCAATTAAAAAAAAGTCAAAGACCTGCAGGAAACCACTGTGTAAGGACAGCTGTCCTCTAGCCAGCCTGCCCTCAGGAGCACAGCGCCCCTTCCTGGGGTGGCATCAGCTGCTTCAGCCACCCTGACTGCCGCTCCCTCCCTGGATGGAGGCCAAACTTTCTGACAAGGCAGGGTTCAGCAATTCTCCCGGGATGCCTGCTGACCAGAGCCAGGCCGGGGGCAACAGCTGGCACTGGTCTGTCCCCAGACATCCCGCTCTTTAGCAACATAGAATGTGGGCACAGAGCAGGGTCAGCGTCCCAGGTCACCGGCTGTGTCTTCACTTTTCCCCTAGATGCTCTGAACCCGGCTGGCTAGACTCCCAAGGGCCAGGCGTTCTGACAGAGAACTGCGGACAGAGGGCTTGCCGATGCTTCCCCTCAGATAAGCAGTTTCAAGGGATTCTAGAATAAACAGCAGGAGAAGTGCCCAATATCCTGCAGCCACACTAACCCCTGACAGGAGTCACAGCCTCCTTTTAGCAAGAGGGCCAAGTGCACCAGAGTGAAAACAGTCTTCTGTTAACTATTCACAAGTGCCTACGGCCTGGGCCTGGGTCCTGGGCTGAGCGGTACTCAGGAATCTGTCTGAGAAATTCCTGCTTCCAAAATATAAAGGAAAAGAGAAGAGAAAGACCACAAAAGGGCTCAAAAGAGCCCCTGGGGAGGTCCAGCATGGCCCATCCACTGCAGCTTGAAGCGGGGCTTTCAAGGAGGCAACCAAATGCCCTCCAGCACAGGCAGCCTGGCACCCACCCATCACAGACCACTCCTCATATGCTGGGTGAAGACTTCATGTCAGCTGGAGGGAGAGAAAGTCCTACCAGAGACTTTTTAAGACTCAAGTGTAAACGCCCTAATTCTTATTTTATACAAAACCTTCACAAGCACTGACATTCTCACAAAGATGGAATCAGTAAACCGGAACTTAGACTTTGCTAAATTAAGTTTACATGGCACAATTTCAAGAGTAACTATGCTTGAAAAGAGTTAAAATAGATCTAACTTCCAGAGCAGTCATGGGAGATTAAAACAAAAAGAAGAAAGAAAAACTAGTGGACAATTCCCCTAGGACAGAATTTGCTCAGAAGTTTGTGTCAGTCACTCAGTCGTGTCTGACTCTTTGCGACTGCATGAACTGTCGCCCACCAGGCTCCTCTGTCCATGGGATTCTCCAGGCAAGAATACTGGGGTGGGCAGCCATTCCCTTCTCCAGGGGATCTTCCCGACCCAAGGATCGAACCAGGTCTCCTCACTGCAGGTGGATTCTTCACCATCTGAGTCACCAGGGAAGCCCCAAAGAATATAAAGACCAAAGAGTATAAATATTCTTCTCCCAAAGAACATAAGGACCATCTTAGGTACTTTCCCCAAGAATGAGGCTTACTTACTTCCTCAGGCTACTCCACAGAGCAGCAGGAAACCCTAAGCCCCAGCACCCAGAGGGTCCCCCAGAGCACCCCAAGACCCACATAAGGCCAAGCAGCTATGATGACCTGGCAGACCTTCCCCACCGAGACACCAGAGCCAGCTCCTGTCCCAGACCGAGCAGGTGCTGATCATGGAACTTTGATCCATTTTCTCCTCTGAACTTAAAGCAAGTCAAATTACAACGAAAACAAAACAACAAAACTCCTGGTGTGAATCGCTACAGCAGGGTAGGAGGAAACACACCACAAACTCCTGCTAATC
>SJXQ01003270.1:501043-525903 GCA_006408695.1 Aepyceros melampus | reverse complement strand
TCCCCGTACTGCCCCCCGCCCATCCCCACCACGCTGCAATGCAAATGTGAGTCCTTCCAAACCCTCTCCTGAGCTGAGGAAGGGACAGCAAGCATCAAAACCATGTGAATCCCAGGAAATAATACACATATTATGTTTAGGGGCCATGAGGAGGCCACACAGAGGGCCCCAGATGCCAAAACAGCTCCAACTCGGGTGCCCACACCCTAGTGCACGCCTGGTATTCAGGCCACGTGGCTTCCCAGGATCCCTTGTTCCAATCTCTAGCGCCTGGACAGGCAAGAACCAAGGGCTAAGGAATGGGACTTTGCACCCTGGCTGCTACCTATGGATGGCCAGTTGCCCAACCTCCATAAGCCCAGAGAGGTGTTTCTTGGCTTTCCATTGCTGCTGCGCCCAGGGTCTGTCCCTCCCAGCACCCAGACCTCCTTGCTGCTGCTGCTGCTGCTAAGTCACTTCAGTCGTGTCCGACTCTGTGTGACCCCATAGACAGCAGCCCACCAGGCTCCCCCGTCCCTGGGATTCTCCAGGCAAGAACACTGGAGTGGGTTGCCATTTTCTTCTCCAACGCATGAAAGTGAAAAGTGAAAGTGAAGTCACTCAGTCGTATCTGATCCTCAGCGACCCCATGGACTGCAGCCTACCAGGTTCCTCCGTCCATGGGATTTTCCAGGCAGGAGTACTGGAGTGGGGTGCCATTGCCTTCTCCCGACCTACTTGCTACGCTAAGTCTAATTGTACGCCGTGACGGCTTCAGACTTTATCGATATCTTTAACAGCTCCGTCTGGAACTCAGTTAATCAGCGGCCACCTCCTCTTCGGAGCAGAATGGTCCAGATGCAGAGTTATCAGCCTGCCTCCCACTCCAGGCACATCCCCGCCCACTGAGCTGGAATGTTGGAGCACAGGGCAGTGACCTCCGGGAGGGGCCCACAGGAATGCCTGGGGCTGGGAAAGCAGCAGCTGGTCACGGGGACATCCACACAGCCTGTTCCCCCCTGCCTTGTCTCCCTGCCCTTCTCTCTCCACAGACCTAATCCGGAAGATTCCCAAGGTGTGGCCACAAGTCTGGGGACAGTCTGAGCTAGTGAACCAGAAGACTTCCAGAAATTAACCGTGCAGCAGGGAAGCTGGCAGGGGCCACAGGGCATCACTTCAGCATCCCGGCCAGTCCATCAGCAGAGCAGATAAGGGCCCCAGCCCCTGTGTGCCTGCCCACACCCTCCCCTGCCCCCTCACTGGGCTACCATTCGTCTTGTCCAATGGTTACACATCACAGGAGTATTTAATGTGTTAGGATCTGACTCTTGAGTTCTCAGGCCACTACAGAGCAAGTGATTTCCATTTAAATGTTATAATTAAGAACCCTGGAAACTTCTATCTTGCTCATGAATTCTTTATTAGACACCATGGTGAGTACCATGGGGGACTGAGGTCGGAGGGGGCACTCGCGGTATGGTGAGGTTCAGCTGGCCTCTTGAGGGGCAAATTTGCTGAGTGAATGAGACGGGGGGAGGGAGCTCTAGGCAGAAGGAAGAGGACAAGCAATGACACAGCGGTGAAGAGCTTCCCAGAGGCCTTGCACCCTGCCTCCAGGCTGCCCCCCCGGATTGCATCACAACCACCAATCTCATCAGGTTACCCCAGCCTCAGGCACCTGCCGTGGCTCTCCTCCACCCTTCGTATCAGACCTAACTCTTTAACCAATCAGACAGCTCCATTAGTCCCTCATCGCTGCCTCCCCCATCATGACAGCCCCCAGACAACCCCTGCACCAGCTGGGCTGTGTTCTCTGCCATCTGGGAAGCCATCTGCTATCCCCCCAGCCCTCTTGTGCACCCATGTGCAGGGAGAAAAGACCCCACTAACCTTCCCGTAGGAGTAGCTGACCCTCGTGGCTGCCCTCCAACCAGGCACAGCTTTGAGCTACTCTTCCAGGGGTGGGAGACAGGATCAAGGTCATAGAGTTAGCTGGGCTGAAAAAGAACACCTGGTTCCACCCTCACCAGCTCTGCCACTGGCAGGACTGCGCTGGGCTCAGTTTCCACAGCTGCAACCTGGGTAATGACCACTCCCCATCACAGAGCTGTGTGGAGACTACTAGGGAAGACCTATGAGAAAACGCCAGCCCCAAGCTGGGTGTGGAGCAGGAGTGTGTGTGTGCTAAGTCACTTCAGTCCTATCTGACTCTTTGCGACACTATGGACTGTGGCCCGCCAGGCTCCTCTGTCCATGGGATTCTCCAGGCAAGAACACTGGAGGGAGTTGCCATGCTCTCCTCCAGGGGATCATTCCCAACCCAGGGATCGGACCCATGTCTCTTATGTCTCCTGCACTGGCAGACAGGTTCTTTACCACCAGTGCCACCTGGGAAGCCCCAAGAAGCACAGGCAACCCATCATCCTCGGGGCCAAGGCACACCGCTAGCTCAGGTTCTCCACCTGCATCTCCACCTGAGAGCCACTAAGCCACCTGCCCTGGACCAGAGGAGGCCCTCCCCCACCACATGCACATCCCAGAAACCACTGCAGGCAAGCGAAGTAGCTGGCTGGGCTGAGCCGCGCCACCGTACCCCTCCTACCTGCTCCTCAAAGCTCACCAGCAAGCAGCAGCCTCATCCCCTGGAACTCTCTACAGGGTGTGGGCACCTGCAGGAAAACTGCCAGATGGACACAAAGCTGCTTCTATGAGAAGGGGCCTGACTGCTCCTAAGGGGGCCCACAAGGCTGCTGCAATGAGGCCTCCTGCACGGGGACACACACTCCAGAAGGGACAAGAGGCCCTGCTCCTGAGGTCCCTGCTGCTCCTGCCACTAAGGCACCCTCAGAGAGAAGGACTCTCAGGTGTGTCTGCCTTTTTGCCAGATGCCCACCTGACAGCACCTTGCTATCTGGGCTCCGGGTCACCTGTGTCCAGGTTCAGACAGCTCTGCTGAGCCACTCACAGCCCAGGCCCTGCAGACAGCACAGCCCTGAGCTCTAAGAACAGAGAGCCCGGTCACTTTTCCAGAACCCTTGCCTCTCGTGCCCATGCAGAGCCTGCACTAGGGCAGCACCCAGCCCCTCCTGCTCCCTGGATGACTGGGAAAGGGACCCCAGGGGTCTTGTGGAGCGGCTTTCTGGTGGCTGGAGGCAAAGCACATGAGGGAGTGTTAGAGAAATTATCCAGGACAAGGATTTTTGAAGAATACAAAACTCCAAGTTCAGAAACCATCAGGTCCACCACCCGCTCTCTCCCCATGGAGCCTTAACCAAGAAACCTATCCTTTCAAGCCTCTGTGTCCTCGTCTATAAAAGGAGGATGACAGCCCCTTCCCCACGGAGCTGAGTTTTGTGAAAGCTAGTCCATTGGCTCTGTCTCGATGAACTGGCAACTCTGGATGGCTGAGCACCAAGGGGTTAACAGGGGCTGCCTGTGGGCGTGTGGTCCTGGCTGCTTCCGCCTTTCATCCTTTGGATTCGATTTTCCATGATGAGCATGTAACGCTTTTGTTACGAGAACCAAAGTTGTCTTAGTTTTTTCCCACTCTCTGTCCAAGACATCATGCTGTTGCTGCTGCTGCTCAGGCGCTTCAGTCGTGTCCGACTCTGTGCGACCCCAGAGACGGCAGCCCACCAGGCTCCCCCGTCCCGGGGATTCTCCAGGCAAGAACACTGGAGTGGGTTGCCATTGCCTTCTCCAATGCATGAAAGGGAAAAGTGAAAGTGAAGTTGTTTAGTCGTGTTGGACTAGTAGCGACCCCATGGACTACAGCTTACCAGGCTCCTCCATCCATGGGATTTTCCAGGCAAAAGTACTGGAGTGGGGTGCCATTGCCTTCTTCACAAGATATGAGGACAGAGATGTTGGGGGTCGGGGTGGGGGGTGAGCAGGGTGCGAGGCTGGCTTCCGCCTCCCCGGGGGCCCTGCTGCTCAGCCAAGGTACTCAGTACTCCTGCATGAATTCTCACCTACTCCTGTTTCCCGCAACAGGACCCCAGCCTCCATCAGGTCACAGTGATCACCTGGTTCCTACACTCTGGGGGCCACTTTCTATCAGGCAAATCTCCCTAGTGATCCCATGGGGTAAGCTTTATCTCCCACCTCCACCCTAGAGATGAGGAGACGAAGCTCAAGAAGGTTTCTAGGCCTGCCCAAGGCTCACATGGAGTCTGCTGCAGAGCTAGCCCAGGACTTGAGCTGGTCCCACGATTCCACACTGCCTCCTCTGAGAGCTGAGGGCTCAGCTCAGGGACCTGCCTAGAAGGAGCTCTTGAACTGCCTTGACTTCAGCCTCCTCCAGGCCCAGGACTTTAATAGGTATTGCTCTGGCTCCAATAGTCAACCCCTTGTGCATGGGTGTGTGCTAAGTCACTTCAGTTTCGTCCAACTCTTTGCAATCCCATGGACTGAAGCCCACTAGGCTCTTCTGTCCATGAGATTCTCCAGGTAAGAATACTGGAGTGGGTTGCTATGCCCTCCTCCAGGGGATCTTCCCCACCCAGGGATGGAACCCGAGTCTCTGGTGGCTCCTGCACTGCAGGCAGATTCTTTACCGCTGAGCTACAGAGGAAGCCCAGTTAATCCCCCACATGTCCCCAGATAAATGTCCCCTGCCTGAAGTGGGCCATCCTCAGTGCTGAGACAGACATCTGTGAAGGGGCAGGCATCCTGCTTGGGTCCCAGGCGCCATCCTGGGCTCCTAGGTCCTCTGGGCTCCAACTTTCCCCCACCACTGCCCTCAGCTTTAATCAGCCGCATCCTGGTCAGGATCCTGCCGTTCGACTGTCACATTTGGGGGCAAGCCTGGAGCTGGCAGTGTGCGTGGGGTGACCATATGGCTGCCCATGGGCTCTGGGCCCTGAGGGTTCATCTAGGGGTCAGGGGAAGCAGGAGAGGGTCACCTTGAGTGGTAAACATATTCACAGATGGAAACCAATCCACAAATTCTTCTGATGACGAACAGCAAAACTTGTTGTGAGCATGGGCAGCGGTATGGAGAGGGAGACACTTTGCTGGCAAAAGGAGGTGGAGGCACTGCTCTCTTGGGACACGAAACCCCTGACAGCTCCCTCATGAGTCACAGGGTGAGCCGGGCCACCCCCCACCACACTCATTATATTTTTGGCTTCTGTGTTTAGGTTTTGCTCTTATTGCAACCTCATTGCTAGTATTTTACTAGAAAGTGGTCTCACCCTTCCCACCCCCATCCACTAAGATTTTTGAGGGGCAACGTTAGCATGAGCCCAACTGCGTTCTTCAGCATGCTGTATTCTATCTTAAGGTCTTACTCTATAGGAATACATGCCTATTTCATAAGATAGATAAATATATATGTAATATACATATATAATTCAGTGAGGAAGTCTGCTTTCTCCATATAAATATTCATTCAATGCACAAGGCTTAGATCAAAAAATAAGTAGGAGAAAGTGAATCCGACTTTCCTATTGCATCTTGATACATCCCATCCTGTGGGCTTATCTTCCTTCCTGAGAACCTTGGGCTCTGACCCCAGCATGTAGCACTTTGGGATCTCATTGGTGAATGTTCAGGGAAGACCCAAGGAGTGCAGTGGCAGGGCAAAATCAGTGTCCACAGCTAGCCAAGTCTTTGTGGGCTCATGTTTAATGAACCATACAAAACCCAAAGGAAGATCTACCAGAAGCTTCTACAGTCTCTCCTTCCCTCTGTCTTTGTCCCTCTCCTTCCCGTTCCTCCATCTCTGTTATTCCCTCCTCTTCTCTTGCCATACCTGCATGCACACACATATGTGTGCACACATACACACACACACACTCCCAGCAGCCTGTCCTGAGATAGGTCTGGAAGTACTCAGAAACACTACTGAGCGACTTAGCACAGCACAGCACATCAAGTCTTTGCTGGGTCTTTGGCACCACTGTTCACCGTTCCCCTTGGGACTAGACCATCCCTTCCCCCCAGGTCCCCTCCAGGGCCCAAGCTGGGTGCTGCCAGCCCACTGTCTGTACCCTCAGCCTCCCAGTCCTCATACCTCAACCTAGACAAGCAGAGTCTTCCCTTGCTTTGAGAGACGTTCTCCCACTAGGTCACTCTCTGCTCTTCATGTGACTGCCACTTTCGAGGATTCTGTTTATCAGGAAAATTGAAGAGGTTGGCTCATAGATATTGAAAGCCCTATTGTGCCCTCAGCTTTAACCATTTCTCACTCTGATCATCAAAGTCACACTAAGTGCTAACGGCTCCTGAGGACCCAGCAACTCCTCCCCGAGATCTCCACTAATTCTGGTTCCCCGATGGCTTAATTTACCAAGCAATAAAATCCCCCTATTTGGGCCTAATCAAGTATTGTTAAGTTTTTATTTTGCCAAGGACAGACATAAAAACTTTTTATTAAATCTATTATATTCAATCCATAAAAGAAAGGAAAATAGGACTATCCTAGTTATCTACTGCTATTAAGAAAAAAAACCTTTTTAACTCCAAAAATTTAGTGGCTCAAAATGACAATCACTTGTTTGTACAGAACTCTGCAATTTGGGGTTTTCCCATCGGGGGTCAACTCATGCATGAAAGTCATTTGAAGGCTTAACTTGGGGCTAAATGATCCAAGACAGCCTCACTCACTGTGTCTGATGTTCTCCTGGGCTGCTGGGTGGGGAAGCTCAGTTCCCCTCCATGTGGCCTCTCCAGCAGGGCAGCCCAGGCCAAAACAAGTCACTTGGCCAAGCCCCCAATCAAAGCAGGAGGAGACTGTGCAACGATGTGGTTACCTTTAACGTAACAATCTATAATATCATAAGGGCATATCAGAAATTCTCTTTTCTGGACAGAGTAGATTTAGCCTCATGGAAATGTACAACATAGTCATCTGTGCAACTTCCTCACAGACCCATTAAGCTTCATGCATCAGAGCCATTTCCAGCCCAAAGGCTGGTATTTGGAAAACACAGCATCTATCAATTACCATCTTCTTTCCAACTAGACAGAGGTGGCCTCAGAATGCCTCTCAACACAGGATTCCAGATTCCTCCCAACTGACCAGAGAGGGCACACAAAATTCAAGTCTGCTTTCCATCGCTCACCTAAGGGTTTTCTCTTCAGAGAAGTAATCTTTTGAAAGACGACATGGGAGAAGAAATGCTTAACCCAAAGGAAGATGGTGGCAACTCCAGGCACTGTGGCCAGGGTCAGGTGTAGAACCTTATTCCTCCTCAAACCACAATCACTGGGACCAATCTTAATGTTCTCATGCGCCAGCCAATGAGCCTCACGGACCAACACATCCCTGCACAGATGGCCACTGGCAAGCAAGACCATGGGACCTTCACTTTGGGCCAAGCCACATCAGCCGTGGCACTTCACACAGATGTGGCCCTTGCCTCAGTTCATGCCAGCCTCTGCCTGGCAGCACTGCCCAGACCCGGGCCTGCCCTCTGTACCCTGCAGGTTCCCCTCTCCCTTCTCAAAACCAATGAGGAACCAGCAGGGAAGGACTGCTGAAGCCCCACCCCAGCCCTGAGCAGGTGATAGCCCCAAGGTACAGGCTTGGGTCTTATCAGTGAGATGACCTTGGGGGTCCCTTTCTCAATGGGCAAGGTCTGGGCCTTGGGGTCCTCACCAACTAAGTGGGAACCCCAAACCAGAAGGATCCTATGTGGACAATTTCTGGATGAAAAAAATCTTCCCTACTTGAAAATACTCTATGTGTTGATTTGGTTGTACTCAACCAAAATCATGACTGTACTCACTAGTCAAAACTCATCACACTGATACCAAAAAACTGTGAGTTTTACCTTTTGTAAATGACACCTCAATAAGTGCAACTTAAAAAAAAATCTCTCTAGCAGGGAACCACGCTGCACCTGCTTCGTTAGGCCCACTCCCTTAAATGATCTTTGTGAGCACCTACTATGTACCTGGGGGGTGCTTTAAATAGTAAAGTTGCCAAACGCTGAATGTGCATGTTTTGTGTGCAGGGAAATCCCTTCATGTGCTTGACTTTTATCTAATTCTCCAGACCATCCTGTAAGGGATTGCTACCCACACTTTGCAGAAAGGGTCACAGGAGCTCAGAGAGGTTGAATAGACTCTTTAGGTCCAGGCCATTCAACCAGCAAGTGTGTGACCAGGACTCAGATCAGTAAATTCCTAACTTAGCTAAGCCTGTTTCACTCCACCAATTTCCCATCCCACGCTAGCTCCAGGCAGGGTATGTTTGGTGTTTTTTATGATAAAAGAAGCTAAATGAATTGCCTAAAGATCATATTGCTAACAAGAGGTGACATCAGGCTTTGAAACAAGCTGATTCCAAAGCCCCTCTGCCTTACGCTGGCCCATGGAGGACATCTGGGGTCCCTCACACCCCATTCCAGCTGCTGGGCCCTCCCTTCAGGGACTATCAGGCTCCAGGTGACTCCCCTCCCTTCGCCCATCCTCCTAGCACCTGTCCTAGCTGGTGTCCTGGCCAAGATCACAGAGGCCCATCCCAAGGGATGGACTGTTGCTAATATCTTTAGACATCTTGCCAAGGCTGGTCTGAAACCAGGAGAGGCCTTTCAAGGGCAGCTGTGTAGCCCTAAACATCTGGCTCTGAAGGGCCTAGGCCCAGCCGGGTTCCCAAGGCAGGGACAGACACCGCTGCCATCCCCCAGGTCCCCACTGTTTCCTGCAGTGCAGAGAGGAAAGGTCACGCCCCAGCCCTGTTCCATCAGTCTGCTCCAGCGTCCCCCAAGCGGGCCTTTGTATTTTTAATACATCCTTTTTATTTTTTATTTTTTTTAGTGATACATCTTTGATGGGCCTTCCCACAGCTGAGTAATAGGCCTCCCTGGAGGGTCCTCACATCACTCCTTGTACTTAAGACAGAACAGATGCTGAAGCAAATGCATCGGTTGATGTATTTGGCATCATTGGACAAATGATGTGTCCCTTCTGCTACATCCTAACTCAGGAAACCACAGCTTGACCTGATGCCCACGGCCCCTTCAGAGGGGTCCAGCTGGGCAGCACCACATGGCTAAACCATGGCCCAGCGTGTACCAGGAGAACACCCCATGAGTTTGCACTTCATTTCATGGGAGAGGCCCAGAAGTCAACTACTCCACTCATTATGAAATACTTACATGGAAGAACGCAATTTCCTCCATGAAAGAAAAGGGAGTAAAATTTCCAGTAGGGTGTACATTTATTCTCCACCTGCACAGGTGTATAGCCCTCACCTAGAAACCATCTCCTGCAGACGATTTATGTGGTACCAGCACCATAACTACCTGTAAGAGGGTTATTCTCTGACCACCGGATATGTTCCCCTGCTCATCCCACAGGAAAGGAGGCTCTGTCCCCTGGCCAGGGGTAACAAGCAATCATGCCTGGACCTAGGGACCTCCTCTGGGAACTTGGATTTGGGAGAGAAAGACAGACTGGGGAGGGCAGAAGTGGGCCTGCAGGGAGGGAAGCATGAACGACACGCAGAGCAAAGCAGAAGAGATGGGGCAATGACACCTGGCTGCAGTCCAGGAGCCATCCAAACATCCTTTCTGTAAAATGTCCTTTTCGGCTTCCTCCAGGGAGAAAAGGTTTGGTTACCTGCAACCAAAAGCCCTCCTCCACACTCCTTTAAAGCAAACACTCTGCCAAGGACCAGGGCACAAAGGATGGGCAACTACCAATGTCCAAAGGATGGGCAACTACCAATGTCAACTGAGAAAACATGCAAGAAAGTGGAAGAGAAAAGGCTGTGGGGGTGGTGACAAGTCAATAATTTATTAATTGCAAGGAGGTTTAGATCGGCGTGCCATCTCTGATGGAGAGAGGCTGGCTGGACTGCTGTGCTGAGGAATGTTGACTGAAAAATATACATGCAGCCTAAAAGTAGAGAGTCATGTTTTATTCAGCTGAAATGTTTAGGACTTCAAGCCCAGGAGTGTGTATATTCTTCAGTCAACAGAGGGTTATGAGGCGACCTCTAGGTTCAGCTGGGAAGTGTGTAGAGGGAAGGAGTGATCTGGATTCTTCTCCTGGCTTTGCCAAGTGTTTGGGGGCAGTCTCTTAACCCTCCCCCACCGACCTTTGCCCACCTGTAAGATGAAAGGGTAGGCCCAACCCAGGGTAGGCCCAACACAGTTATTGACAACCCAGGTCTCAAAAGACTGCAGAAGTCACCTAAAAACTCTGTTTTCTCAACAACATTAATCTCCACTTTGGGAACAGGACTCTTGACGTTTGTGCTGTAAACAGTTTCCTATTCCAACTGGCAGAGATGGCTCCTCAAGGACAAGAGAAAAGGAACAGAAAGGAAGGAAGTGACCAGAGGAATTCAGCCTTTAGCCCATGGAAACCTGGGGGAAAAACAGACAGAGGCCAGCCTGGGGCCTCTGCATCAGAAGGCTCCAGCCCGCCACCCACATCTTCTGTGTCCCAAATGGAACCAAGAATCTGGGTTCAGAAATCTGCTCCCAGTCACTGAGAAACCAACAAGACCACAGGATCTGGTTTACCAAAAGCAGAAGGCAACAAGGGAAATCACGTTACTGCCAGTTTATAGCAATCAAAGAAGATCAGCAAAACCCACTGCCTTTGGAGGGCTTTAGGGGGCGGGGGGAGGAGGGCAAGTGGGCTGGAGGAACAAGAGCTCCATCCCTCAGAACTCACTACCTTCCTGGAGCCTTGGTTTTCCTGATGGTCATATTGGAACTGAGCAGGCAAAACTACCCAAAAGGTATGCAAAGCATTCAGGAAGTAAAACAGTCTCCATTGCGTGCATGTGCAAGTCCGACTCTTTCCAACCCCATGGACTATAGCCCACCAGGCTCCTCTGTCCATGGGATTTTCCCAAGCAAGTATACTGGAGTGGGTTGCCATTTCCTTCTCTAGGGGATCTTCCCGGCCCAGGGATCGAACCCATGTTTCCTGCTTGGCAGGTGGATTCCTCACCCCTGAGCCACCTGGGAAGACCTAATATGCTCATCAATGAGGTGAAAATGAAAGCAGTGCCCAGAGGCTCTCCCTGTTGGCTGACTCCTTTGAGCCCCTCTCCACCACAGGGCCAATATTTTTAAATCGACACTCATCCCACAGCAGAAATGAACACAGACATTTCTGCTACACTGCCATGTATTTTCTTGAAATTCTTCACATTTGACAAAAATGCACTCTAAAAATAATAGGCTGCAGGGGGAAAACAGGGTTGGTGTATACCAGTTAACACCTACAGAACCTTGCACCTGAGCCCCTCAAAGACCAGTAAGGGCTCTCGGGACATCCTGGTCCAGCAGCCACTGGGCCTTGAACCCAATACACCCAGTGAATAAGTCATTGGCTCCTGTTCCTCCTTTGAGATGAAGGACCTCAGGGGCACTCACTTCTTACAGAAACCAATCTCATCAAAATGAAAAGTCCCATTCAGAAGGTCACCTGCACCACCAATTTCTTATAAGGACAATGCCTTCCAGCTCCTTTATCTGCTCTCTGAGCTTCCCCATACAGCTTACGGGGATGGAAAGCTATGAAAATGGCCATGACTTGCCCTAAAGGAAGGTGCCTCTATACCTTTTCAATTTTTTCTTAATTCTGATTGATCTTTAATTATGAGAAAGCCCACCCTGATCTACCAAAATATAAACACACTGGGAAAAATTGCCAGTGAGCCAACACAACTTGCACCTATACTCTCATCATCTCCCAATTTGTCAATCATAGAAATACATGCTGTTACAATTTCCAGAGTAAGATAATTGGAAGTGGCTTTTAAGATCATTTGACTATAAGTAAACATCTGATTTATGGATGTGAAAGTTGGACTATAAAGAAAGCTGAGCACCGAAAAATTGATGTTTTTGAACCGTGGTGTTGGAGAAGACTCTTGAGAGTCCCTTGGACAGCATGGAGATCAAACCACTCTATCCTAAAGGAAATCAGGCCTGACTGTTTATTGGAAGGACTGATGCTGAAGCTGAAACTCCAATACTTTGGCCACCTGATGCGAAGAACTGACTCACTGGAAAAGACCCTGATGCTAAGAAAGATTGAAGGCAGGAGAAGGGGATGACAGAGGATGAGATGGGTGGGTGGCATCACCGACACAATGGACATGAGTTTGAGTAGGCTCCAGGAGGTGGTGATGGACAGGGAAGCCTGGTGTGCTGCAGTCCATGGGGTTGCAAAGAATTGGACACGAGTGAGCGACTGAAATGAACTGAACTGAACATCTGATTTACAAAGGGCTGATTTCTGGACAATTGGCATGGACTCAGAGAACATCTTAAAAAGTGAGAAAATCTAACCAACAAGTTGCTTGAAAATGTACAAGATTTAAGGTTTTACTTTTAACATTTGAGTCAAGCTGACTCTGTTAGATTAAAAACAACCACAAATTTTTCACAGCACCTCCCATTAAGAGGTGGAGTCTATTTCTCCACTCCTTGCATCTGGCTGGCCTGGTCACTTGCTTTCAGCACTAGGATGCAGAAGTGATTTTATAAGACTCCTCAGGAAGCCACTTATTTTGCAGACATTTCACTAATTTGTTATTAATTTAATAGTTTCCCCCACTTGGGCGTAAGTCTTTGATTCAGGTATCAGTGATTCCTTAGGTTCCTGAGAAGGATCTAATTGAGCCCCCGGAATGGCAATGTCTCCGAACACCCTACCAGGATTTGTTAGAAGCCAAGGGCTGGACTTCCCTGGTGGTCCAGTGGTTAAGAATCTGCCTGCCAATGCAGGGGACACAGGTTTGATCCCTGATCCAGAAAGATCGCACATGCTGTGGAACATCTAAGCCCCTGTGCCACAGCTACTGAGCCTGTGCACCCTACAGCCCGTGCTCTGCAACAAGAGAAGCCACGGCAGTGAGAAGCCTGCACACCGAAATGAAGAGCAGCCTCCACTTGGGCAACAAGAGAAAGCCTGCACATAGCAACAAAGCCAAGGCAGCCCAAAAATAATTTTTAAAAAAAGCCAAGGGCTGACTAACAACCCAAACTCCAGGAGGGCATCATTCAGCAGGTTCACGAGGAACCCGACAGATAGACAACCCAGAGGAGGAACAGTTCACAACATTCACGTTGCTCCTGGGCAACGCTGAAGGCTGTCTAACTAATGCACCCAAATCTTTCTGACTGCAGTAGACAGTCCCCCAAGTATGCCTATGTTCTAATCCCTGGACTCTGTGAATATAGGCAAAAAGGATTTTTGTAGATATGATGAAATTCAGGATCTTGGAAGAGGGGGAGTACCCTGGATTGTCCAGATGGGCCTAAATAAAAGATCCCTCTGCAGGGGTCCTTGGAGGAAGGAGATAGGAGGGGCCGAGTCAGGGAGAAGACATACAAGAGAAGCAGACTGAGTGATGATGCACTTGAAGATGGAAGAAGGGGCCACAAGCCAAGGAACGCAGGAGACCTCTAGAGCTACAAAACGCAAGGAAGCGTGTTCTCCCCTAGAGCCTCCACAAGAACACAGCTCTGACAACACCCTGATTTTAGACCAATGAGACCCACTTTGGAATGACTTCCAACCTCCAGACTATAAGATAATATATTTGTGTTGTTCTGTGCCACTGCCTTTGTGGTCATTTTTACGATGGCAATAGGAAACAAATACAAATTAAAATTAAAAGTTTCTGCACAACAAAGGAGACTATAAGCAAGGTGAAAAGACAGCCTTCTGAATGGGAGAAAATAACAGCAAATAAAGCAACTGACAACTAATCTCAAAAATATACAAGCAGCTTATGCAGCTCAACTCCAGAAAAATAAATGACCCAATCAAAAAATGGACCAAAGAACTAAATAGACATTTCTCCAAAGAAGACATACGGATGGCTAACAAACACATGAAAAGATGCTCAACATCACTCATTATCAGAGAAATGCAAATCAAAACCACAATGAGGTACCATTTCACACCAGTCAGAATGGCTGCGATCCAAAAGTCAACAAGCAATAAATGCTGGAGAGGGTGTGGAGAAAAGGGAACCCTCTTACACTGTTGGTGGGAATGCAAATTAGTACAGCCACTATGGAGAACAGTGTGGAGATTCCTTAAAAAATTGCAAATAGAACTGCCTTATGATCCAGCGATCCCACTGCTGGGCATACACACCAAGGAAACCAGAATTGAAAGAGACACGTGTACCCCAATGTTCATTGCGGCACTGTTTATAATAGCCAGGACATGGAAGCAACCTAGATGTCCATCAGCAGATGAATGGATAAGAAAGCTGTGGTACATATACACAATGGAGTATTACTCAGCTATTAAAAAGAATACATTTGAATCAGTTCTAATGAGGTGGATGACGCTGGAGCCGATTATACAGAGTGAAGTAAGCCAGAAAGAAAAACACCAATACAGTATACTTACACATATATATGGAATTTAGAAAGATGGTAATGATAAACCTGTATGCAAGACAGCAAAAGAGACACAGATGTATAGAACAGCCTTTTGGACTCTGTGGGAGAGGGAGAGGGTGGGATGATTTGGCAGAGTGGCAGTGTAACATGTATGATATCATAAGTGAAACGAATCGCCAGTCTAGGTTCGATGCAGGATGCTTGGGACAGAGGCACGGGGATAATCCAGAGAGAAGGTGTGGGGTGGGAGGGGGGAGGTGGGGGTCGGGATTGGGAGTTCATGTACACTTGTGGCTGATTCATGTCAATGTATAGCAAAACGAATACAGTATTGTAAAGCAAAACAAACTAAAAAGTAAAAATTAATTTAAAAAAAGGAAACAAATACATTGGATAATTCTTCTGGGCTATAGGAACGTAACTTGGAACTATTATTCATAATGACAATAACAGCTAATAATAATAGCTAATATTAATTTAGTGTCTACTTTGTGGTTAGCTTTAAGTACTTTTCTTGTATAAACTCATTTAATCCTTACAAAAACCATATGAAATTAATCCATATTTCACAGATGAGAAAATTGAGCCTTTAAGAGGTTATGTAACTTGCTGTGTGTGTTAGTCCCTCAGTTGTGTCTGACTCTTTGTCACCCCATGGACTATAACCTGCCAGCCTCCTCTGTGCATGGAATTCTCCAGGCAAGAATACTGGAGTGGGCATCCATTCCCTTCTACAGGGGATCTTCCTGACCCAGAGGTTGAACCCAAGTCTCCTGCATTGAAGGCAGATTCTTTACCATCTGAACCACCAGGGAAGCCCCACTTGCTAGGGCCATGTGACAGTTAAAGGACACAGCCCGGAGATGAAACCAGGCCGTCAGGCTCCAGATCCCATGTTTAGCCATTACATCTCCCCAATCAAACCAACAATAATAATAACCAATTGTAGCCACTTCCTGAGCCCCCACCAGGCTTCTGCCCAGCCCTGGACATATCTCTCTCATGGCACCCCAATTGTCACAGCACTCCAATGGAGCAGAATTATTAATCATCCTTGTTTTCATCAGAAGAAACTAAGGCCCAGCAATGTCACACCCAGATGTTAAACACATCTGAAGCCATTAGTGTCAGAGGCCACAGCACAGATTTAACCACACACCCTCCTGCCTTCCTCGTCCCACTTGAGGTCCAGGTGGCTGAGAAAAGGACAGGGATAAGTGACACAACCACACAATTCATCTTCTAAACTGAGATGCTCAGAAAGTGAACAGAGTCATTATTAATACTGTCACTGACAAGAGCCATAGACAGGAACTGTCCCGGCAAACCTGGACACATGGCGACCCGAAAGACCTTGTTGTTATCGTTGGTTCAGCGCCAAGTCATGTCTGACTCTTCGCAACCCCATGAACTGCAGCACTCCAGGCTTCCCTGTTCATCACCAACTCCTGGAGCTTGCTCAAACTCATGTCCATCGAGTCAGTGATGCCATCCAACCATCTCATCCTCTGTCGTCCCCTTCTCCTCCCGCCTTCAGTCTTTTCCAGCATCAGGGTCTTTTTCAAGGAGTCAGTTCTCCATATCAGGTGGCCAAAGTATTGGAGCTTCAGCTTCAGCATTAGTCCTTCCAAAGAGTATTCACGATTGATTTCCTTTAAGATTGACTGGTTGGATCTCCTTGTAGTCCAGGGGACTCTCAAGAGTCTTCTCTAGCACCACAGATCAAAAGCATCAGTAGACTAAAAACAAGGCGAATAAGCTGCTGTTCCCCAGTACTGTTCCCCAGAAGGGGTGCTGTGGAGCAGCCATTGACCCTTCCTGACATCACAGCTACCAAGACTAGGTCAAGGCTGGAAGAGGAGTGTAGTCCTGGCAGAGCCCAGAGCAGAATGTGCAAAGCTCCAGACTTGGGGCATCAGCACAGCAGGCCAGTCGTGTCCAGTGGTGGTCTGGGAGTCCACCTGAGGGCAGAGGCTGGGGAGCCCTGGATAGAGTCCTGGATACAAAGAGACCTCATTCTCACTGGTGACCCAGTCAGAAACCCATGTGGAGCTCAGAGCCTTGGTAAAGGACCAAGTGGAAACCAAACGGCCAGCATCCTGAGACACCAACGTCGTGGTGGAGACACCAAAGTCTCCTCCAAAGTCGTGGGCCTGCTGGACAAGAAGCCACACTGCCTAGGGCTCAGGCTAGGTCTGCTCCTTCCCAGCACTGAGATCATGGCAGTACCCCTTCTCAGCCCTCCTTTTCCTCTGAGCCTCCTGGGCGAAACTCAGCCTCTGATAACTGCTCAAGCTCCATCCACAGTATTCATAATAGTGAACAACAGCAAACACTCACCGTGAGTCAGGAAGTATACTCAGCACTTAGCAAGGGTTATAGGAGTAAATAAAATCCACTCTGGAGTAGGCACAAAGGTTATTCTCATTTTACAGATGTGGAAACTGAGGTGGGAAGGGGAGTAAGGAACTTGCCCAGCATCCCACTACTGGTACACAGTGAAGCTAGGACTGGAATCCAAGGTGACTTCCCCTGTAAATTCCCACTGGAACACTCTCTCTTTCCCACTTGGCCAACCCAGAGCCATACACTTCAGTGCAGAGACAACCCCCCGCCCTCCGCCCCCAGCCAACTCCAAGGGAGGGCCCCAATTCCCCTGGTGGCCAGGGACCAGGCAGTCACATTTCACACTAATTCTCACCCAATTATAAGACTCACTGATGGGCTGTGCAAATATATCTGCAGGCCCCATTTCCCTGGTGGGCCTAATTTCAGAAAGTCAAGGACTGAGAATTCTAATGACCCCGCCCCAGGTGATTCCTAAAGCTCTTATCCTGTTCAAGTTCCTCGTGAGTCTGATTCTATGAAAGAGTCTAATGATCCCAAGTCCTTGACTGCCTATAAAACTCTCTAGTCTCTATCTGCCCCCAGAGCACAGTCTTAGTACAAAACTTTCTCCGGGCAGCAGCATCTGCCTAAAATTTATTAACTCTGTGTAGGTTCCATAGCCCTAACCATTTGGGCTATGGTTAGGGCTTCCTGATAACTCAGTAAAGAATCCTCCTGCAATGCAGGGAGACCCCGGTTCGATTTCCTGAGTTGGGAAGATCCTCTGGAGAAGGGATAGGCTACACATTCCAGTATTCTTGGGCTTCCCTGGTGCTCAGCTGGTAAAGAACATGCCTGCAATGTAGGAGACCTGGGTTCAATCCCTGGGTTGGGAAGATGTCCTGGAGAAGGGAACAGCTACCCACTCCAGTATTCTGGCCTGGAGAATTCCATGGACTATATAGGCCATGGGGTCACAAAGAGTCAGACACGACTGAGCCACTTTCACTGTCCCTTTACCTTCTGTTTATGGCAAGTGATACAAGTTTTCTATTGTGGAAGTGATATAAATAAGACTCTTATAATAAGCGCATTTAAAAATAGTAGGTCAATTTTTAAAATAATGATATAGTACATTACAGTTTGGGCAGTCAGTACACATGGTGGAATCACAAACGAGGAACCTCAAGTGGCCGACAAAGAAAAAAATGGCAACCCACTCCTGTATTCTTGCCTGGGAAATCCCATGGACAGAGGAGCCTGGCGGGCTACAGTCCATGGGGTCACAAAGAGTTGGACACCCATGAGCCCACACTCACAACACACACAAGTGACTGAAGACTGAGAAACAGTTCCCTGAGGAGAGGAGGTGTCCGAGGAGGCTTTTCTGAGAGGCTGAGTTCTCTTCTAGCAACACCCACAAAAGCAAGGTCACAGAGAGGGGGACGCACTTAATTCGATTCAGCCTCAGTTTCCCCTTGTGTAAAACCACCCACTTTAATGGAGAATTTATGAGGATTAAGTGCGATGATAAAAGTGAAGTATTTAACACAGGGCTGGTGCTGAAAACTCCCTGCTGACTCAGACAGTCCAGCACTGGGGAGTGGACCGTGTCAGCTGCTCCCTGCTCTCCTCCCACCACGTGCTGAAGTCCCAAGTCTGAAATGCAGACATGTGAAAAGTCACTGATTCTCAAACTTGTCTGCTCTCCCAAAGAGGTCCGGATAGAAGAGTTCTGGGATGGGCATCAGGACTAGGGCACCAGGAATTTTAAAACCTTCTCCAAGTACTTCTAATAGGAAGCCTGGATAGAGAACCATCCATGGTAACTAACACCAGGGAGTGTCCAGTGGCCGAAAAGTGTGGCTCCTGACACCACCTATTCCAGACCCACCCTTGATGACAGCTGCCCTCATTCTTGCTCCCCAGCAATGGAATCTGCAGAGTTGAGGAAGGTATTGAAAGGCATTCAAAAGAGCTTTCTGCCCACCCATGATCTTCACTATTTCCACAACAGAGCCAGCAGGCATCATGCGCCCCTTTCACTGACCAGGCAAGGAAAGCTGAGGTGGAACCAACCCGGAGTCTTAGGGTTCCAAAGCCACTTTGCTCCTCCAGCCCTCTGCACCTCTAGGATACATCTGACCAAGAGCGGGGACTGGGACTTATTTGCAATAAAAGAAATGTGGGAGGATTTGCAGAGTCCAGTCCGTTGCGGTGGGGTCAGGGTCATTTCTGAGCAGGACTTGCTCTTCCAGGTCATCTCGTTGGCCCACCCTGCTCTCCTGGTGAGGCCCAGACCCGGGTGGGAGGCGAGCGCTCCCGGCCACATGCTGCTCATTCATTAAAGCTCTGGTTCCTCCCTGCCATTCTAATTATGCGCCGCGATAATAAAGACGCTTTCTCCCTCACCAAAGAAGCCTATTTGTGTGAGGAGAGCATTTCGCCCCCACAAGATTGAGTCGTCACTCACAGCCTTGTTGGAATCAAAGTCGCATCTCTTCAAGGGTTGACAGAGCCCCACCCGCCTCCCTCTCCAGCTTCCGCCCACTGCTGAGCATCTGAGTTTCTAGAAGCGCCCACTTCCCTGTCGAGTGGGCAGGACTGTAGATGCCATTCTCTACTGCGGTGCTCCCTCACAGCTTGCTGACTGAGATGCACTCGACACACAGTAGGACAATTATTGAGTGCCTACTGTTACTGTATGTCCTTCCTCAGTTCAGTAGCTCAGTCGTGTCCGACTCTTTGCGACCCCAGGACTGCAGCATGCCAGGCCTCCCTGTCCATCACCAACTCCCAGAGTCTACTCAAACTTGTGTCCATTGAGTCGGTGATGCCACCCAGCCATCTCATCTTCTGTCGTCCCCTTCTCCTCCTGCCCCCAATCCCTCCCAGCAGCAGGGTCTTTTGAAATGAGTCAGTTCTTCAAATCAGGTGGCCAAAGTATTGGAGTTTCAGCTTCAACATCAGTCCTTCCAATGAACACTCGGGACTGATCTCCTTTAGGATGGACTGGTTGGATCTCCTTGCAGTCCAAGGGACTCTCAAGAGTCTTCTCCAACACCACAGTTCAAAAGGATCAATTCTTCAGGGCTCAGGTTTCTTTATAGTCCAACTCTCACATCCATATAATGACTACTGGAAAAACCATAGCCTTGACTAGAGGGACCTTCATTAGCAAAGTAATGTCTCTGCTTTTTAATATGCTGTCTAGGTTGGTTCTAAGTTTCCTTTCAAGGAGTAAGCGTCTTTAATTTCATGGCTGCAGTCACCATCTGCAATGATTTTGGAGCCCCCCAAAATACAGTCAGCCACTGTTTCCACTGTTTCCCCATCTATTTGCCATGAAGTGATGGGACCGGAACCCTTCCTAAGAGTATGGAAATGAAAAGCATAGTCCCTGCCCGCACTGAGAGAAAAGGGACTGAGAGAAAGAGCACAAGCTTTTAGGCTCCAACTCTAGCATTCAAGATACCAAGTTCCTCAAAGGCCTCAACTGCCTCATCAACAAAATGGATTAATAATAACACTCTCCAACCTCATAAGGCTGTTGGGCTTCCCTGGGTCAGGAAGATCCCCTGGAGGAGGGTATGGCAACCCACTCCAGTATTCTTGCCTGGAAAATTCCATGGACAGAGGAGTCTGGTAGGACACAGTCCATAGTGTCGCAAAGAGTCAGGACTGAAGTGACTTAGCACGCACACATAGGGCTGTGGGGGAAGTCAGTGGAATATTCACATGTAAAACTGAACATGAGTTGGGATCATCAAGGGTTAGTTAGTACCCAAGGCTCTGGACCACACAGGTGGGATCTCATCTAGAAGGAGGAGTCTAGGAAGGCTTCCTGAGAAGTGTAACCTGTACTGAGTTTTGAAGGATGAGCAGGAGTTTGCTAGAGAAAAGTGAGGATGTTCCAGACAGGGGGTACTGCCTGAGGGCCAAAGGAGGGGACAGGGCCCTGGGAAACGCAGGAGGCGGTTTGCAATCATGCACAAGGGGTCCGTCACAGTGACAGGGGACACAGCTGCCAGGCAGGCATGGGCATGGATGTGAATCCCAAGACTACAGCCCTACCTAACGATTCCCAGAGCATCACTTCAGCCTTTTCTCAGCTCCTCTGGGAGCCACAACCAGCACCTTCCACGTCCACCTGTAGTTCAGTGACCACAGGAAAGTGGAGCGACTAGTCGCGCTCTATTAGTCACATACTCACTCACCCAGACACTCAGCACAATTCCCTGAGGGCCCCGCATGTGCTGGGATACCACCTCCTAACCCTCACTCTGCCCATTTCCAGCTGTGCCACGCTAACCTGGCAGCTTTCTCCTCAGCAAATTGGAGGGGAAAAGGCCTCCTCATAGAGTCATTCATCCAATAACAAATGTGTGTGTGTCCTCAATCGCTCAGTTGTATTGGGACTTTTTTTTTCAGTTTATTTTTTAATTGAAGGATAATTGTTTTACAGAATTTTGTTGTTTTCTCTCAAACCTCAGCATGAATCAGGTATACATGTATCCTCTCCCTTTTGAACCTCTCTCCCATCTCCCTCCCCATCCTACCCCTCTAGGTTGACACAGAGCCCCTGTTTGAGTTTCCTGAGACACACAGCAAATTCCCGTTGGCTACCTATTTTACATATGGTAATGTAAGTTTCCATGTTACTGTCTCCATACAGTGCCCGATTCTTTACGACCCCACGGACTATAACCCACCAGGCTCCTCTGTCCATGGGATTTCCCAGGCAAGAATACTGGCGTGGAGAGTCATCCCCTTCTCCAGGGGATCTTCCCAACCCAGGGACCAACCTGAGTCTCCTGCAACTCCTACACTGGCGGGCAGACTCTTTGCCACTGCGCCACCAGGGAAGCAATAACAAATGTGATCAGGGCTAAATAAGATAATTCGATACTCTTAGATTTTAGAATAAACTAAGTCCTCAGTAAACCTCGTTATTTTAAATGGTTGCTTTTATTATGATTACCTGTCAGGATGGTGGGATTCCGTGGCGGCTCAGAGAGTAAAGAATCTGCCTGCAATGCAGGAGACCAGGATTCTATCCCTGGCTCAGGAAGATCCCCTGGAGAAGGGAATGGTAACCACTCCAGTGTTCTTGCCTGGGAAATCCCGTGGACAGAGGAATCTGGCGGGCTACAGTCCATGGGGTTGCAAAGAGTCAGAATCCCATCGCCAAAGTCCAAAGCACCACCTCCAGAGTTACCTCCAACCCTGGCAAAACCCCTGCTGACGGTGCACTTTCTTACCCTCCTCCGAGCCTGGAGCCAACTACCTGGTTTCCACTGACCACATCTAGGCCTGACTCGGTCACAAGAGCGAGTCCAGACTCAGTCAGCCCACCCCCCCCCTACTCTCCCCCGACCCGATGCATCTCATCTTATCCTTCTAGGGCTCCAAGTGTCAACCAGCTCAGCTCTTGGCGAGGGCAAGACTAAAGGTCATCTCAGCCTTTTCAGTCCAAAGCTCCAGGGGTTAAAGGGCGGCCCTTCTGATTTTATAAATTAACTAATTTAAATGTTCTATTAAGGAAATTTGCAAGCACATACAAAGCAAACAGAATAGTAATGAATGGTCATGTACCCACCACCCAGCTTCAATTACTACCAACCTGACATATTTGTTTCACAGGCACCTCCCACCACCATTCATTCCCACTTGACTTATTGGTAAAAGCTTTATGGCCAGCCCTTCTAGCATACTCCACCACCCAGGGCTCCCACTGCTCACAGGTCCCAACCACTTTGATGCCTCTGGCACCAAAAGAAACCTTGAAATAATCCCCTGAAGAACAATCATCTTTATGTCCCAACAGAATGGTAATCACTGGCCCATAGGGGCTATATAGGATGGTGATGAAGGGCTGGAGCCCTGGAATCAGACAGCCTGGGTCCAAATCAATACTTATTAGATGTGTGACCTTGGATAAGTCATTCTATGTAGGCTTAGATTTCCTACCCAGTAAACGGGCAATGCTGGTCACAGGTTTTCTGGTGCAGCTTCAAAAAATAAAACAACACATGTTCACTGCCCAGCACAGAATATGCAGTGAGGAAGCCTTAGGAATAGACATGTCAGGTGGTGGCTAAGCAGGCTTTGCTCTTATGAGATACTATCAATATCTCTCATTTTATAGATGAAGGGGTGGAGGCCAGAGAGAAGCAGGGAGCTACCAGGGACACTCTGTATCCCAAGTCCATGTGCCTGGAATTGTCACCGTGCGCTTTGAACTGTAGAGCCCTGAAAGTAAAGACACTCTAGAACAGGCAGGCAGCAGTGGCAGGTGGCCCAGCACACCCAGCATGTATCCATATCCTGGATGGGAGGAGAGACAACTACACAGGGCCCGTGTGTGTGTGTGTTTGTGTGGGTGTGTGGGTGTGTGCAGGGTGTGTGCTAAGTCGCTTCAATTGTGTCCCAATTCTCTGTGACCCCATGCACTGTAGCCCACCAGGCTCCTCCATCCATAGAATTCTCCAGCCAAGAATACTAGAGCGAGTTGCCATGCCCTCCTCCAGATCTTCCCGATGCAGGGGTAGAACCCTGAGTCTTACCTCTTCTGCATTAGCAAGTGAGTTCTTTACCTGTACCACCACTTGGGAAACCCATGTGCAGGGTAAGGGCGCTAAATTCCATTTTTACCAGAGAGAGTGGGGGTGGGGGAGGTCAGTGCACATTTCTGCTCACTCTCTGACTGACAAGCCCTAAGGCCCACCTTGCATTGGGTACAGCCATTCACTCTTCTGGCAGGAAAAGCAAGAAGCTGGTTCCCTAACTTAAGCTTTAGCAATCCTTAGCCTTTCTGATGTCCCTCCCTTTCATCCTATATATAATATTTTTTTCTCCAAATTAAAGGAAACGGGTGGGGAAAAGATAAATCAAACCAGTTGCTGAGTGATGTTCAGACAAAAGACATCCTCCAGCCCACTGCGGGCGTTTGTCACCTCCTCCCCAGGAAGAGGAGAGGGGGGGCAGATTCGGGATCCTGCGTTTGGGCCCCGCCTGGACTCTCCGCGTCCCTCCTGGGAGTGAGCGGTGTCAGGATCTCCCTCCCCCCAGCGCTCCCCCACCACTGCAGTGCCGAGTTGGGAGGCACCTCCCAGATCCGCAGGAACAATGGGCTGGGGAGGGGGCAGGTGCGGCTCCGAGCGCAGCAGAGGGCGGGGGACACAGCTACAGACCCCAAGACAGGGAGGACACTTCTCGGGGCGGTTGTGCTGACCCCTGCCTCAGTTTCCCCAGCTGTAGTGGGGTCCCCGCAGAGCCCGGCGCTCCTCCGCTGGATGAATTTTCTCTTATGCCTCGGGCATTTCGATTTCATCCTTGCTAAGAGGCTTGCCTAGTCGCTCCGAAGCAGCCGCCGGGCTACGCTCCCCATCCCGCAGCTGCTCCTGCTGAGGCTTTGCAGGTCAGGGACGCGCGGCAGCCTCCTTGCGCCCAACTTTCCCCACTTGGGACCCGCAATCCTGGCCAGCCCGTCTTCTGTTCTGGCGAAGCCCTGGTTTATAGCTCTGGGCTCCAAGAGCTGCCCTTCTGCTTTCCCCTGCTTCCAGGTCCCGTCTCTCTCCTTACCAGCCCTCCCTCCCCTCACTTTCTGAGCCCGAGCCACGCTTCCCCCAAGAAAGCAGCCCTGGCACATTTGCGAAATGCGAGCGTCTGTCCTCTGCACCGGGCGCAGTCTCCTCGCCGCAATCCCGGGCGAGAGGTGGCCGCGTCGCTCCTCCTCTGCCCTGAGAATCCCCGGGGGATGGGCGGCGGTTGAGAATGGGCTGCAGCAGGGCCGGGAACTACAGCCCGCACTCGGGGCGCGCCGCTCCCGGCCTCGGCGGGTTGAGAGAACAGGTCCAAATCTCTACTCCTGCTGGTTCCCACCCCCGCCTCGCTGAATCACGAAAATGAGCGGCCGGGGACACCGTATCACCCGAGGCCGGCCGTTTAAATGGCCAGCGCGGGCGTCCCTCGCAAAGCATTCAGGGGATGGACAGGGGAGACGATGCTCTTCCAGACTCGCACTGGGCCCCGCAGGAGGCGACATCCCGCGGCGGGGGCAGCGAGGAGTCCGGGAGGGGGCTGCGGTCCTCGCCGCAGTGTCCGCACCCCAGCGCGGAGCGGAGCACGTGACCGGCGGGCCACCTTCTAGTTCCCCCCGCCCCCGCCGGACTCCCGGCCCCGCCGCGGTGCTGCCCCTGACCCTAAGAGGGA
>SJXQ01003270.1:474343-500560 GCA_006408695.1 Aepyceros melampus | reverse complement strand
CGAGCTCCTCCCCGCGCTCCTCCCGGGCCCGCCCCGCGCCCCGCGCCCCGCCCCGCCGGCCCGTAGGGGAAAGAAGGCGCGGCGTCCGGCCCAGCCAGAGAGCCCGGGGTCCTCCCGCCCGGACCCGCCGCGCCTAGCCGGGCCCTTCCTTTCCGGGGCTCGCCCCTGAGGCGGCCGCGCCCGGGGTGATGGGCGCACCCCGGGCCCGGTGTCTTGCCAGCTGGCCGGATGCAGGCGCGCGCTGGGCGCTCTGCTGGGCGAGCGGCAAGGACTGGATGTCAGGTCCCTTTGGCCCCGCGGCGCGTCCGGCCTTTGGAACGGAAGGGTGTGAAGTCCTGCAGCAAGCACTGCACAGGCACCCCACTCTCCAGAGGACGCCCGCTCCCCCAGGGTCCCAGAGGAACAGTCAAGGATCCGCGTGAAAGAGGAACCCGGCGCCGCCAGCGCTCAGGCCTCAGGCGGAGGACCGGTGCGCGGACCGTGCTCTGGGCATCGCCGCGGGCATCAGCCTCCAGGCCACCTGCCGGACTCCATGGCAACTCGGAAGCGGGAGGCGCCTGCTGCAGAGGCTGAACCGAATCTTCCATATATGGGCTCCGCCCGGGCCCTCCTTACAATCTCAGAATAACGACATTAATAATTCAGGGACTGCGAGTCAGTGATTCATTCTCCCTGTCCTCTGGCTCCACACACGCGCCACCCGCACCTGTTTGATCCTGGCCAGGTGGCTTTTGAGTCCGCTATGCAAAGAGGCGAGGAGGCTATGATAAGATTCTAATGATCACAGTTACTGGATCCTTCCCCTAGTGCCTGACACTATGCTAAGCCCTTAAGAGCCTTATCTCATTTTCTCTGGACCAGAGATCCCCATTTTGCAGATAAGGAAACAGATTTGAAGGTGTTAAGTGATGATTCCAAGAACACACATAGCAAGTAACTGCCCAGGCTGGAATCCCACCCAGGTCAAGGCCACCAGCTTCTCCAGTGGCCCTGAGATGGGCCACAGCTCCCAAAGGGCACTTGCCTTTAGTCATCATGCACTCGACTGATGGAGGATGGAATAGGCATAGGGGTACAGGGAGAGCCTGGAGACCAGGGTCTGCTTAGAAAATAACAGTAGCGTGATGAGTTAAAAGGATGAGCTTATCATCTATCGGCGTACATTAAAAATCTCAGGCTTCCTTAGTGGTCCAGTGGTTGGGAATCCACCTGCCAATGCAAGGGATACAAGTTCAACCCCTGGTCCAGGAAGATCCCGCGTGTCAGGAGGCAACTTAGCCTGTGCACCACAACTATTGAGCCGGCAAGCCCTAGAACCTGTGCTCTGCAACAAGAAAAGCCACAGCAATGAGAAGCTAGAGCACTGCGCGACAATGAAGACTCAATGCAGCCAATAAATAAGTAAATAATTGTTTAAAAAAACCCAAGTGTATAGTCTCTGGCTGTGTATGAAACCACAGAAAAGTTAGTTAACCTCTCAGAGCCTCAGTATTTTTATCTGTGAAATGGGTACAACAGGCGAACCCACTTCCTAAGACTGAAGAGGACTAGATGAGATGATGCATTTAATATGTTTCACTTGGAGTCTGGCGCATGATAAGCAGTCCAATAAATACTAGATATTATTAAATCAGAAGCTTTTAAAAAAGTGTACAAAGGCCAGTTGGGCAGGGCAGTGGGCAATAGGAGCATACAGAAGGGGGCTCCCAGAGTAGAGAACAGTGTCTTCCCCCAGAGAACCCTCTCCCTACCAAGGCAGCTTGCTTGCTGAGGCAACGCCCCACCAGCTCAGGGGCAGACCCAAGAGATGATCTGGAGGCCAGGAGTACGTAACACCCAAATGCGGGTGAGAAGGGTTGAAGCAGCTGTTACGGTGACAACCTGGACAACCAGGCTCAGGACGAAGAGCAGAAGGGCTGCCACTGGCCCTGCATCAACCCTACAGCTGCCTTCCTGTTCTGCTCATATGTGTCCATTTCGCAAAGATGGCCAGGCTGAGGCTCCTTAAGTTAGAACACGAGAGGGCAAGGGCAGCCCCCAGCCCCTCTCCACTGAGCATCAGTGTCACATGGACACATGCCTGGGCAGTGATGCCAGAAAGAGCTTTCTATTAAACACGGTTCTGACTGAGTCTCTCTTGTGCTCAAAATCATGCTGGGCTTCCCTCTTCCATAGGGAAAAAACCCTAACTCTTGAGAGAGACATTCAACACCTTTCACCATAGGGAGCCCAAACTTTCCCTTCAGTAGTCTCTTTCCCAAAAGACTCCTCCACCAGCCTTCCTCGGCCATGGCCACAAGCTGCCTCTATCTCTGTTTGGCACCCCATTCACTTCCCTCCTCCACCTGCACGTATCCAGACATCCTTCAAGGTCCCAGTCCAAAGCCATCAGTCCAAGGAAAGCTAGGACACTGCCCCCATCCCCAGGCTCCCATGGTATTCTACATATGCACACCTCTCTTTTTTCTCCTCTCTCTACACAGTCTGCTGGGCTTCCTCAGTCGCTCAAGGGTAAAGAATCTGCCTGCAATGCAGGAAACTCAGATTTGATCCCTCAGTCAGGAAGATCCCCTGGAGAAGGAAATGGCAACCCACTCCAGTATTCTTGCCTGGGAAATCCCACGGACAGAGGAGCCTGGCAGGCTACAGTCCGTGGGGTTGCAAAGAGTCCAACACTGTCTGTTGCCCACGCAGTTCAGCACTCAGGATGCTCCTCTGTTTATCTCCAGACTCTCACCTTCACCCCCAGGGCTGCACCTTCCTCCAGGGTTCCAGACCTCCTGAAAGTCTCCCCAGGGTGCCTTCAGGCCCTTCCCACTCAACCAAAACCCAACTCATCCTCTGCTGGCCTCCCTCCCAGGTGCTGGGGCTCAGTAAAGGCAGAACCACCTACCAGCTGCCAAGCCACACACCTGGGCATCAGTTTTCCTGGTCCCTCTGCGTCCATCCAAGTTTGTTCAGTCTCCAAGTCAAGTGTTGCCTAGTTGACCTTGGAAATCTTTTTGTCCTCACAGCCGCCTCCTAGTCCAGGACCCATCATTTCTCATGTCTATGGGCCTGCAGGGCCCCTCACTGGTCGGACCCCTAGGTCCTGTCCTGCCCCCTCAGTCCATTCTTTAGGAATCCGGTTTGCCCTGCTCACCTCTCCAGGTCCATTTTTCTCCTGTGACCTCTTTCAATCTCTCCCACTCACCCCTGCCTCTCTTATGCTGGGATTTTGTTGTTGTTCAGTCAGTTCATGTCTGACTCTTTGTGACCCCAGGAACTGCAGCACACCAGACTTCCCTGTCCTTCACTATTTCCTAGAGTGTGCTCAAACCCATGCCCTTTGAGTCGGTGATGCCATCCAACCATCTCATCCTCTGTCACCTCCTTCTCCTCCTGCCTTCAATCTTTCCCAGCATCAGGGTCTTTTCCAATGAGCACCCTGTCTGAATCCAGAGAGCACCCTCTTCTTATCAAAGCAGCTTGCTTGCTGAGACAACAAGCTGTCAGAAGCAGCAGGCAGCCCCCAGCCCCCAGCCTCCTGTCACCTGCTATGGAAAGGCCTTGGGCATCACCTGCCCTCTCTGCTGACCCCCAGCTACAGTGACAGCAAAGCAAGTGAGGAAGATAGCCGATGACACGCAGGCCCGCGCTGTGGGCAGAGAGCGGACTGTTTTGATTTTCAGGGAGCGTGAAAGGCAAGGCACACACTGCCTTGGGCTTGCCCTCTTGTGGTTTAATAATCATCATGGTAATTAGGAATCGCCCTGGTAAGCACGCTCAGCAAGCCAGGTGCTGGGCTTGGTCTCACCTAATCGTGGAGGTGGCCCTCGCTGTTTTGCAGGACATGGAAGCATACAAAGGCTGAGGCACCTGCTCAGCTTCCTCTGGCCGTGAGCAGAAGAGCTGGATTCAAGGCCAAGTCCGGCTCTCTCTCTCTCTCTTTTTTTTTTAACGTGAACCATTTTAAAAGTCTTTACTGAACTTGTTACAACACTGCTTCTGCCTTATGTTCTGGTTGCTTTGGCCGTGAGGCACGTGGGCTCTTCTCTCCCCAGCCAGGGATGGAACGCACACCCCCTGCATTGGAAGGTGAAATCTTACCACTGGACCACCAGGTCCATCTCTTGCCACTGGACATCAGGAAGGTCTCCTCTGCCCTCCCTTGATGCCCATGGTCTCTTTCCCAGCAGCTGCCAAAACGAGAGCCATTACCCTTCTGTTGCCACTAGAGCCGACAGGAACTGACCTCCCAACACCTCTTGACTCTCACTCCTTCAAGAGCTCTCCCCTTCTTCAAACCAAAACACACACCCCACCCATCTGAACACCCCAAATCTGGCCCCCTCCTCGGGGCCTCTGCTCTCCGTGGTCAGATTCCCCAAGAGAGTCATGGGCCCTGCTCCCTCACTGACTTTGGGAACTGCCATCTTCCCAGGCCATTCCGTGTAAGCAGCTGCCTCCTTCCAACTAGGAGGGAAGAAAGCTCTATGAAGACAGGATGTTGGACCGAGGTGCTCACCTCTGTATTCCAGTGCCCAGAGCAGTGCCTGGCATGGTGAACACTCAACAAATGCTCAACGGTGGATGGACTGACTCAGTTAGTGAAATCAGAACACACCAGGCTTCGCCTGGCTGGAAGGACCAAGCCCACCTTTGGGATGTTACACTGACTCCTGGGGGCTTTCCCAGACATTTCAGAGAATGTCCAGATTTATGAGAGGTTACTTGGCTGCATGGAGTTCCTTGGACTGCAAGGAGATCAAACCAGTCCATCCTAAAGGAAATCAACCCTGAATATTCACTGGAAGGACTGAGGCTGAAGCTGATGCTCCAATACTCTGGTCACCTGATGCGAAGAGCTGACTCATTGGAAAAGACCCTGATGCTGGGAAAGACTGAGGGCAGGAGGATAACGGGGGGACAGAGGATGAGATGGCGGGATGGCATCAGTGACTCAGTGAACATGAGTGTGAGCAAATTCCAGGAGATAGTGAGGGGCAGAGAAGCCTGGTGTGCTACAGTTCATGGAGTTGCAATGAGTCGGACACAGCTTAGTGACTAAACAACAACTTGGCAGCGAGCCCCATCCAGCTCCCCTCCCACAGCAGCCTCCATATGATTTTTCTATACCCTCTGGGCCACTGGGGCAGTGATGATGCCCCCCTTCTACCAACATCAATTTCAGGTCTCAGTTGGACACGAGTCCCAAAAAGAGACCCAGGCTAGAGCTAAGTCACCGCCTTCCAGCGCCCTCATGCTGGTCACTCCAGCCACACGGATCTGTCCTCAGGTTTCCAAAAAGCCAATGTCTCCACTGGGAGCGCATTCTCCACTCATTTTGCTAGGTAAACCCCTCTTCTCCTCCAGTTTAGATATCACTTCTATCTCAGTTTAGATATCACTTCTTCCAAAAAGCTCTCCAAGACAGCATAAGGCCCTCCCCTGTACTCTGCACCGGAATCCCCAAGCCTTCCTATCCTAGCACTTATCACAACTTAGGGTTCAGTATTATTAACCCATTGTATAGATGACAAAACCGAGGCCCAGAAAGGCCACCTCAAGAAGCTCCTGAGCTGAGACTATAACTCTGAGAGGAGAATTCAGGTTTTTCCAACTTCAGGTTGCCCATTTCCACCTCTACTTGGAGCAACCCAAGGGTAGGGTAGGTGGGTCATGTCTACCATTGGGGATAGGCTTTGTACCCCCCCCAGACTCTAGCATAGTGCATGGAACAGATACTTCGAGACAGTTGAATCTTGAAGAAAAACAGCATCCTCAACTTCAGGCCCTTGCCTTTCTCATCCTCTCCAAGATCCTTTTCACTCACCAGCCCACAGACATCTCCCACCCATAGCCTCCTTCTTTGTTCTTTGACCCAAACAAAGACATACCCTCCCTCCTTTAATATTAATTCATGCAAGTAGAAGCCGGAGCCCAGTGGCCCACCTAGCTAACCACTTCACCGGGCAGTCAGGATACACTGTCTCCTGCACCCACCGCCCACTGTGAAAGGGCTTGACACATGGGCAGGTGTGCTGTGGGTGGTAGAGGGTGGTGGCTGAGTCCTCCAGGCCCACCCAGCTGAGAAAAGACTGCAAAACATTTGCTGATGGACCCTACCATGGAGGGTGCTGGTCCTGTGGGTCATGGGGACCCAGGACAGAGGATGTACAACCGGAGGAAGCAGAGTGGAGAAGAGCAGGGTTCACGGGCGTCAGCCAGACCAGGGTCCAAATCTGGGCTGAGCCTCTCCCGGCCCACTTCAGGTGACCTGGGGACACACCTCCCTAAGTCTGTTTCTTCATCTGTAAAAATGCTGAGAATCATCGGTAGGATAATTATGGGAGATAATGTATGTAAAACTCTCAGCATAGGGCTGGGCTACATCTGTTGCAGTAAATAGGAATTCTTATTATTTAATCTGCAAATCTGAACCACAAAAATGCCTCTTCTTTGTGTATCATAAATTATAGAATGGATCTAAGCAAACTTTTCTTGGCTGGCAAAGACACACAGAAGATTTGGGGGTGAGTGGCTTTTTTTTTTTTTAATGTTTATCCGAAAAAAAGTTTTTTTAAGTTTGAGAAACACTGACACTCATCCAAATCTGAGCTTTTATGTGGGAAGTTTCCAGTAAAAGGCTGCTCTGGATTTTATGATATGCCACAAGAATTTTGTCTATAAGCTAAACATCCTAAACATGACTCCTTTATAACAAGAGCAAGAGTCAGATGAGCTAAGGCAACATAGAAACCCATGGGGAAAGCCTGGACATGTGTCAGGTTCTTGACCTCTGATCTTCAGTACATTTTAAAAATCCAGCCTCAGAGCCGAATCACCATGTACCGTTTATACATCATTTTCCCTTGGATTTCCATCCCATCTGGTGTGAATCAGTACCTCCATTAACATTCCAAAACACACTTCACGTATACAGCATGGACTGCTGCATGACTCTTGCAGGAGAGAAATTCAAGGGCTAGAGGAAATGATCTCTCAAGATATTACAGTCACTCAAACCTGCAATGTAAACTTTAGAAATGCCAGCTCAGGTAATGAAGGGTTATCCAAATATTTTGGGTAAGTATTTTAAACAGGAGAATGAACGTCTGTGGTTACTCTCTCAGCAACATTCTCAGAACTGCTCAAACCCTGATTCTGCAAGCCCTGGCTTATGATAAAATGGAACATTCAGGAAGACACATCCCAAGGGGGACATTGCACAGCGAAACAAGGCTCAGGGAAGGAAAACTGAAATGATGGCATGGCCAGGAGAGCTTTCATGAGAGCTGCAAGAAAGTATAGACTATTAGGGCCAGAAGGTTTCCTGTTACAGAGAAAAACTACTTCTTTCATCTTCTCTGGCTCACAGTCTAGTGCCTGGCTCACAGTAGGTGTACAATAAATATTTGTTGAAGAAATAAATAAATGGTCAAATAAATCAACAATGGAGTGGAAACTGGGGCTCTGAGACACTAAATCTCTGGTTCAAAGTCACACAATTAGAGACCGATCTGGGGCCAGACTCCAGCCCCCTGCCTCCAAGCTCAGCTCAATTGCCACCCCAACCCCACCACCCCACCCCAGGTTCCCCTCTACAAAGGGCCCAGGGACTTCCCTGTTAGTCCAGTGGCTAATCACTCCACTTCCAATGCAGAGGGCCTGGGTTCAATCCCTGGTAAGGGAACTAGATCCCACATGCCACAAATAAGAACTTACATGCTGCAAATAAAAGATCCTGCATGCCCCAACTGAGACTCGGTGCATCCAAATAAATAAATAAATTTTAAAAAGGCCTAGCAGGAGACGGCTCACTCTGTGATTGATTGGTCATGACTGACTGGAGCTGTGGTAGAGGAACTGAGGCCCTTTCTAGCTCTGTGCAAAGGAGTTCGGTAATGATTAACAGTGTCTGTCAGTGTAGACGATGATATCCATGCTTTGGTATCTTGACCCCAAGGATCCTGCCTCTCTAACTTTCTAGAATCCTGTAACAGGCAAAGAGCATTCCGCACAGTGCAAAGATAAATCTGAGCAGGTCCAGCCACCTACAGCCTCAAATGCCAAGAAGAGCCCTTGAATAACCAAGTCTCCCCAGTCATGGTGCTGCCTGGTCACCCGTGATTCAGCAGCCTCCTAGCCAGATGGTTTAACTCCATCCCAGGAGCATTTGCACCAGAAAGAGGCAGCTGGTGTGCCCTCTGGGTCTGCACAATCGTGCATTTTCTTCCTGGTGGCAGACTTGTCATCACAGTATTTGCCTGGAAAAGAGACGTAAGAAGCACTGGGCTGAGAAGAAAGGAGATTCATCTTTGGGTCACCAAGTCCCCATAAGGCCTGGTGGGATCTTATTTCTGAGCCTCGATAAGCAGGGAGGTTACATTAGGGGGCTTTTAAGTCTTTCCCAATAACCCATGAGAAGATATCCTTCAGTTCTCAAAGCCGTGAAAGTGTTAAGTCACTAAATCATGTCCAACTCTTTGAGACCCCATGGACAGCAGCCCACCAGCCTTCTCTCTCCATGGAATTCTCCAAGCAAAAATACTGGAGTGGGTAGCCATCCCCTTCTCCAGGGGATCTTCCCAACCCAGGGATCGAACTGGGGTCTCCTGCATTGCAGGTGGATTCTTTACCATTCAAGCCACCAAGGAGTCCCTCTGAAAGCCGTAGGCCTTCAGTTACTCATTTCATAGATATTGACTGAGGTTTTACTATGTACCCGGCACTGTTCTAAGCCTGGAGGAAACACAACATCCAAAATGTATACTCTTGGCCAGTGAGTCTCTTATCTTTATTTGGGTGAAAGGGTGCCACAAAACCCTTTTGGGAAACTGAGAGTTGTGGCTCTTCTCCCCAGAACCATGCCCAAATATTCACCCACACCCCTACCCTCATACAGCTCCAGGGTCTCAGCACCTTGAAGCTCAGCCAAGGTCCCTTAGATGTCAGGGTAACAGCCAATCTCCAAAGCCTCTGCTGCTTAGCAACGAAACACAACGGCAGCTCTTTTACAAGTGGGCTGTGTGGAGGAGACTGCCTTGTCCGGCAAACAGCTTGTAATGTCACTGGCTGGTGAGGGCTCTGGCATCAGACAAGCATGGGTGACCCTGGGAAAGTTACAGACCTTCTCAGAGCCTCCACCTCTCCCTGTAAAATGTAGACAGTGATGGCACCTCATAGGGCAGGAAGATCGTGGGAGACAGTGCTGTTGGGACTCAAACAGTGCCTGGGTCACAGCCAACATGCCACCCCCAACCACCACCATCTCCAGGCAGCGGCTGGAGCTGACACAAGTGAAGCCATTGCTCCAACGCTGGCCCTTCCACCTGCACCTCCCTCTAGTCCCAGCCTCTGAGATTTCTTCATCCCCACTCCTTTCATTGGAGAATTCCAGATCCATATGCTTGAGATGGAATTTCAATCTGGACAAAGCTCCAGGCCAAGTGGGAACTGAGCACAGGCACTTTGAGTGAGGAGATGGGGAACTGGGGGGGGTGCTTGAGGACTTTGGGGGCTCACAAAGAAATAGCCTGTGGCTATCAACTGTCCTAAGCCCTGCCTTCTTCTCCACATCTCCCTTTGGTTTTTACTTTCCCTTGGCCATTTTCCTGGTTAAGCTAGTGATGAGCGTCACTTCTCTGCACGGCCAGCATCTGCACACTGGCACAGATCACCCCTCTCCTCTCTCATCAGCTTTGGTCCCCCAGCCCTCCAGCACTACTCATGTGCTCCCTTCAGTTCACCTTCCTGAAGCCATCTGACAGATGGCTGGGAAGTTTGTAGAGATCCACTTCTCGTCTGGTCATATCCCCCCCGAAAGGACTTCCCATTGGAATTAGCGTCAAACGCAAACCTGTTTCCCAGGTCTATGAGGCCCTGCAGATATGACCTCACTTACCCTGCCAGCCTCATCCTGGTCACAGCCCCATCCCATTCTCCCATTTCTGGGTCTCTAAGCCCAGATGACACATTTGTGACAATTAGAACAAGAAGTCTCTTGCTCAAGACACTTGACTTCCAACTGCTGGAAAACCAGTATAATATCCTGACTTAGTCAAAATAACACACTTGTTTCAGGTGCTGAAAAATGGAGGGAAAAAAACATGCAGACCCACAACGTCTAGGATGTCCCTGGGATTTTTGATCAGGTTACAACCTGCCCAGCTTTCTGTGACCCTACAGCAAACCCATCTTCCTGCTTCACCCTTTGCTTACCTCTGCCCCCCTCTCTGCCTGTTTTACATCATCCGACAAACTCGCCTTAAAGGTCAGCTCCTTGGAGAGGCCCTCCCTGGCCTCACCTGTTGCTCCATGTCTTATCACTCCACACCATTTCTCCCCAGCACATGTATACTTTAAAGCCATTTATATTTGTTTATTATGAGCCTGCTTCACTAGGCTATAACCTCACTGTGGGCTATAGTAATAATAAATTTTTATTAAGCACTTGCTCTGTGCTAGACCCTGCCAAGCACTTCTACAGCCCCATTCCAACTTCACCGTAGTGCAGAAGAAGGAACTATACTATGATTGTCCCCATTTTACAGACAAGGAAACTGAAGCCCACCCTGTTACCCAAGGGTAAGTAGCAGTCAGAATTTGTACCTGAACAGGCTGAGCTCAGTAGAATGCCAGGGTCTATCCTGAATTCCGTGGAAAGTTGAGCAGGGCTGTGTTCCCACACCTTGTCTGGCACCTGGCACCTAGCAGAGCCTCAAGAAACATGCTGAATGAATGAACAAATTGTCGAATGTGGAAGGCAGAATTATAGTTTACAAAGCACACTCACATCTTGCTTGAATCATAAAGCACTCGGAAGGAGGCATCACTAGTCTCAACATTTTTAAGATGAAAAAATTGATGGCCTGGTGAGATCAGGAGTAGCCTTCACTGAGATCGTAATTCTAAGGGGCTGCTTTAAGCCATTCCTTTATTTTTGTGTTTTACTTTAAAACTGCATGTATACTTTGCATTCTATTCAATGATACATCTGTGTTTGTTTTCTAGACAAAACTAAAATCTCAAATTTCTATTACTTATTTTTAAAATGTCTTATTTCAAGCATCAACACAAGTAGAGAGACTGTTATAATGAACCCCCAGGTACCTATCACCCAAATTACTAAAATGAACTCTTTGAGTGAAATTGACTCTCCCAGGAAGAAATCACAGTAGCTGTCATTTACAGTTTTATATAAACATGCTCATTTAATGTTCTCAGCCCTCCCACTAAGAAGTATAAATTAATATCAGCCCTATTTACAGATGGGGACATTGAGGAAAGTCAAGTTACATGCCGAAAGTCTTGAAGCTAGAAGGGGCAGAGCCAGGAGTCACCCAGAACTGATCAGCAGTGCATGGCAGTAAAGTATGCTCTAAAACAAGTCAAGGAAATGGGTCCATCCCCTCTTTGTTTTAAAGTTTGCATTAAAATCTTACCATTTCCAAAAACATCCCACTGCCAATCAGCAAAGACACCTGTCTATCCATTTATCTTTTCCTGCCTTCTTTCCCATCCGTCCTCTAGTTCCATCAGACACGTGCAGACCCCTCACGTGCTAGGACACGAAGTCCAGCCAGACATGGACCCAGCCCTCTAGGAGCTCCCAGTATCAGTGGAAAGAAGAGAAACAGAGACACAGCCAAAATTCAAGCAGCCCTTGACTGGTCCACAGGCATGCAAATTTATCAGGACTATGCTCTGGGCCTCACCTACCCTCTGCCTCCCCACCAGGGAATTGGAGCTAGAAGGGGCAGAGCCAGGAGTCACCCAGAACTGATCAGCGGTGCTTGGCAGTAAAGTATGCTCTAAAACAAGTCAAGGAAATGGGTCCATCCCCTCTTTCTTTTAAAGTTTGCATTAAAATCTCACCATTTCCAAAAACATCCCACTGCCAATCAGCAAAGACACCTGTCTATCCATTTATCTTTTCCTGCCTTCTTTCCCATCCGTCCTCTAGTTCCATCAGACACGTGCAGACCCCTCACGTGCTAGGACACGAAGTCCAGCCAGACATGGACCCAGCCCTCTAGGAGCTCCCAGTATCAGTGGAAAGAAGAGAAACAGAGACACAGCCAAAATTCAAGCAGCCCTTGACTGGTCCACAGGCATGCAAATTTATCAGGACTATGCTCTGGGCCTCACCTACCCTCTGCCTCCCCACCAGGGAGCAAGGCTCTGGAAGGCAGTGGACAGAGAGCAGAGTGGTTAAGGGGGTGGATTTGGGAGCTGGATTAATTCCTTGGACAGAGGAGTCTGGCAGGCTACAGTCCAAAGGGTTGCAAAGGTGCACGCCCACATGCACTGGTTTGAATTCCAGCTCCATCCTTTCCTAGCTGTGTGGCCTTGGGTAAGTCACCTGTCCTCTCTAAGCAACTTGTAAAGGAGAGTTGACAAAACCACATACTCTTGAGCCACTGGAGCACACATTAGATAATACTAAACCCAGTTCCTTCAGCAAAGGAAGCTTTCCGTCAATGTTGGCCATTACAATGGCTTTTACTTGTAACCAGTTCCCAGTCATGAGTCCCACCTTGCCTGAATGAGACATCTTTCTAAAAGAGTATACACAGTTCCCAGTAGGATTTTTTTTTTTTAATCAGCCTCTCCTCAGAAAGTCTGCAGATTTGGAAAATTAAAAAAAAAAAAGTTCTCAGCCTTCCCTACTCAGCTGGCCAAGGTGTCAACCACTTGTGAGAAGAACAATCTGGTGGTCAGTGGAGCAAGGACAAGGAGGCCGTGATGTTTCCCAGCCCAGCACTGGCCCACGTCTGTGAATCCACAGGCAAACCTATGACCAGCAGGCCTGAGTGTCCAGAGCCAAAACCTCAGACTCGGGCCATCCTGGGTCCAAACCAGCTTCTCTCCAGGATCTCCTCCTAGGTTGGTAAGGACCAGGAAGATTCCAGAGCACCAGACACACGGTATGCACTTTGCCAGCAGAGGTCGTCACTATGTTAGCAGTGAGACAGCACCAGAGCTGGTCTCCGGACCCCCGGCTCCAAGAACCAGGGGCTGCACATATTTCCTGTGCAGCTTTGGGCAGGTCACCAAACTCTCTGGTATCCAGTCTCCCCATTTGTACAGCACATAAAAATCATCACTTCTATCTCATCCTGCCTGTCACAGACCTGGAGTAGAACCCCAGTTTTGCCACTTTTGTGACCTTAGTTGCTTGAAGCCTTACTTTCATCATCTGTGAAATGGGAATAATGACTGCATCCACCGCCTAGTGCTGCTGAGAAGATAAAATGAGGCAATGTGTGTAGAACGCTTGGCTTAGGGGCTGTATGTCTGTGTGTGCATGTGTGTGCTTAGTTGTGTCTGACTCTTTGCAACCCCATGGACTGTAGCACACCTACCATGGCAGAATGTATGTCCATGTCCATGGCATTTTCCAGGCAGGAATACTGGAGTGGATTGCCATTTCCTCCTCCAGGGGATCTTCCCGACCCAGGGATCGAACCTGGGACTCCTGCACCTCCTGCATCAGCAGGCGAATTCTTTAGCACTGTGTCACCTGCAGGGGCTGCCACATAGTAAATGTTCAGTGATAAGAGAATGGATGTTCCATGGTAAAGAGCGACTATAACACTGAGTTTCATCATCGGTTCCTTCTTGTGTTTGCTTATTTTATGCTGGGCACCAAGCCAACCATTTGACTTCTGATATTTCATTTCACCTTCACAAGACAGCTGGCCTCTACATAGGACTGGAACAGCCTTCCTGGGCAACATGGTGAGTCCACAGGTCAGCCTCCTCCTGCCACACCCCTACATGGGTCAGCTACATGCCATTCAGTCCCCACTGGCTACAGAGCCAGGGCTTAAAACCATCCCACCGAAGGCCCCCAAAGCTGGCAGGAGGTAGAAGGCAGAGAAGGAAGTAGGCTCCTCCCATAACAAGTCTGCCCCTGGACAGTCTTCACCCATAAAGTGAGGAGAAAATGTACTGTCTTGAATCCCTAACCCTCCCTGAGGATGGAAAGTGCTAAGGTCTCAGTGAAAGTAAGAAGGTATTATCTATTTTACCTTCTAAAAACTCTGTCATTTTCTTCATTTTCCATTTTGTCTTGTGTCCTGATAAGCTTCTATGTTCAGAGCAAGAGAAGAAGTTAAAGAAAAAATATATATATATAGAATCTAAAAAATTGTTTCTGCTTTTCAGAAACAAAACAAAGTGAGGTTAGAAGGAAAAAAAGCTGAGGAAATAATTGGCATTATATGTGATCTAATAGGAGAGTCAGTGTGTATGATTATTAAAGTCTGAGAACTAAATATGCAAAGATCACCAAGAAATATCCCCAAGGAGAAAGCAAACAGCTAAACGCATGAAAAGTTATGAGTCTCATCAGTAATTTAGACATGTATGTATATGGTTAAGGGCTTCCCAGGTGGTGCTACTGGTAAAGAACGCTACTGCTAGTGTAGGAGACATAAGAGACGCCGGTTCAATCCCTGGGTCAGGAAGATCCCCTGGAGGAGGGCATGGCAACCCACTCCAGTATTCTTGCCTGGAGACTCCCATGGACAGAGAGCCTGGCAGGCTGCAGTCCAAGGGGTCACAAAGAATCAGACACAACTGGACGACTTAGCATGCATGCATGTATCCGTTAAACACTTAATAAACATGGTGTAAATTATAAAACTGTGAATCAATAATATATATATATCTGATAATGATGAGATTATGTTAAAATCTATACTTTCATACAAACATACATACCAGTGCCATCATACACCTAGTAGGTTCACAATTTAGAAAATTATTATGATAATATTTAAAACACTTCAATCAATTAAAATTCATGGAAATGTATTCTACATCAAAAGAAAATAACTACATTTATCCATGCTCGGTCACTCAGTCATGTCTGACTCTTTGAAACCCTTTGGACTGTAGCCTGCCAGGCTCCTCTGTTTTGTAGGATTTTCCAGGCAAGAATATTGGAGCAGGTTGCCATTTCCTCCGCCGTGGGATCGTCCCAACCTAGGGATCCAATCCGCATCTCCTGTGGCTCCTGCATTGGCAGGTGGATTCTTAATCACTGAACCACCGGGAAAACCCATATATTTATCTGTGTATTTTTAAATTAAAGGAGTACAATTGAATGTATTTTTCATGCAAGGAGTACAATTGAATAAGATTAAAAATATAAATATTAAGGTGTAGCAATGTGGGAAAATACCACAATATAATATGAAGTGAAAAAGAGCAGACTAAGCATATATATAATGATCATAACCACTAAAATGATGCCTGAAAACAGACAGATCCTGGCATGCAGAAAATCAAACACTTGTATTAAGTGAATGGGTAGTGAGGGAGGCCTTGGTCCTTTTCCGATTTCCTTTATGGCTTTATCCTTCTTTTCTATCTCCCTCTTTCTCTAAATTCTGCCTTGAGACAGCCCTTCCTTCCTGGAAGGGGCGAGGAACCACACCCTGCCTCCATCACTGCTCCAACCCTCCCCATTTGATTTGGTTCCTAAATAGCGTTGCTGTTTCTTGAAACTGCAGTTCTCAAAACAAGCTGATCAGAGGGTGTGTGAGTTCAGACAGCAAAAGAGCTCCAGCAAATACTTCATTAGAGCCAACACATTCAACCTTGTGCTGGGGCCAAGGAATTTCACATCTGGACACGAAATGTCAGTCCGCACAAAAGGCCCTCTGAGGCCCCAGGAGTGAGCTCAGAATGCTGCCCTTCCCCGAGCTCGCTGGCCGTGGTGCTGGAGGCCCCAAGCAAGGCCATGCAGGGTGGGGGTTACTCTCCCCAGCCCAAGCTTGTGGCCACCTCTCAGCCCGTTCTGAGCCACATGCCCCATTGAGAATCTACTAAATGCTCAGACTTTGCTAATCATTTTCAAATGATCATAGATGTATTTGTTGGGAGTTCATTCACTCATTCATTTACCCATTTGTGCGCTAAAACAAGCATATGCTGAAGGCCTAGTACGTACCAGGCCTCGAGGATCCACACAACAGTGGGAAAATCTGGTCCCTGCCCTGGAGGAAGCAAGGGTCTACAAGTAGAGAGACAACAAGAAAATGCAATTTCCGATGAATATAGGTTGGGATATTCTGCATATAAAGTTATGCTAATATCAAAAGCTAATGTTTACTGAGTGCTTATGAATGAGCTTCTAGGCTTGGGTCTAGACTCTCTATATTATTATTATTATTATTATTATTATTATTGGGGGTTATGTGGATTATTGTGGGCTATATGGATTATATGCGTTATTGTGAGTTAGGTTTAGTTCACTTACTCTCCCAGCAACCCCAGAAGAAGATACCAATATTATCTTATTATGAATGAGTTCACTGAGGCACAAGAAAAATGAAATAACTTGTTCTAGGCTAAGTTTAAGACCTGGGACCCCGACAGTGCTCAGGCTGATAACCAAGCAGTCCCTGTCACTCTCTGATTCACTCAGGCACAGAAGGGGCTGATCAGCCAATGGAAGGAGGTCCGCAGGACTCCTGGGGCTCCCCCTGTGAACAGATGCCTTGGTGTCCTGGATTACACCCGTTCCTGAGCTGCATTAATAGCTGGAGCCTCCCTGGGAGGAGAAGTCCCCCGGGAGGAGGGCTGACCCTTTTGGGTTCTGAGTGATGGGGAGAGGATCAGGCCCCAGACAGGAAACTGCTCACTTAGGTCCATGCTCAGCGCACGTGTATGGACAGCCAGGCTCCTCTCCCTGGGGTCACGTGACCTCCCTCCAAACACCTCTTCTCTTCCACAGCACAGGGTGACTCCAGAATGAGACCAGCAAGTCCACACATGCTGGATGAAGCTGTACAAATACAGTCACATTAAGAGACAGAATGTTTTTTAGGCTGAAACTAGGAAGAAAGAATAGCAGCTAATGGAGGTCACAGGTTAAAACAGAGGCCTGGGGACCTCCCTAGTGAGCCAATGATTAAGACTTTGCCTTCTAGTGCAAGGGATGCAGGTTCAATCCCTGGTCAGGGAGCTAAATTCCCACATACCTCTTGGCCAAAAAACAAAATATAAAACGAAAACAATATTGTAACAAATTCAACAGAGACTTTACAAATGTTCCACATCAAAGAAAAAACTTAGAAGAAACAGAAGTTTTTTTAAAAAAAGAGGCCTGGGTAGGATATCTTACAATGTGATTTTGGCATTTCTTGACATCTCAGATTCTACATCTCTAAAATGGATAGTAATCTGCTTTATAGGAATGGTATGAAGATTGAATGAGTTAATATACATGCATAGAACAGGTGACTGGCACACAGTAAGTCAGATTCTGACCAACAAATGTCAGATTCTATTGAACAATCAATAGATTGAATGATCTATTCAATTGAATGATCAAAGATTGAAGGATCATGCTGGCATAGCTACATATCCAGATAAATACAAATAATATGGATCTCTCTCTATGATAACTACATGTGCATTGAAATCACTGGAAGAAAAGACACATTACTAGTGGTGATCTCTACACGCTAAGATTATGAGTGATTTCTTTTTCATACACATCTCCCACATTTTCAGCAGATAATATCTTTTTCTTTTAGAGTCAGAATTAAATCAATAGATGACTCTTTAAAACTGAATCAGTAGAAGTGGGATAGGTGGCTTAGAGACAGAGGACAGGTGGAAAAGCATGTCTCAACGCTGGGTGCCTGACATGGCTCAACATGGCTCAAAATGACTAGATAAATGATATTAAATTGTGTGTATAGCCTTCCCCTCTCTTTGCTTCTAAAAGGATGCTTCTGTGTATGTACTTGGTGTTGACATTCTACGATATTATGGATGAAGGCTAAATCACACACACACACACATACACACAAAACTTGAGAAGCCAGAGACAAGCTGATGCACGTGGGAAAGAAAACTATAAACCTTACTGGAGTTAAAAAGAAAAAGAAGGGACTTCCCTGGTGATCCAGTGGTTAAGAATCCACCTGCCAATGCAGGGGACACAGGTTCGATCCCTGGTCCAGAAACTAAGATCCCACATGCCACAGGGTAACTAAGCCTGTGCCGCAGCTACTGAGCCCACACTCTCGAGCCCATACTCCGAAACAAGAGAAGCCACTGCATTGAGAAGCCCACACAGGAGCCCCTGATCACTGCAACTAGAGAAAGCCTGCACATGGTAATGGAGACCCAGCACAGCCAAAACTAAATAAATAATGAATAAATTATTTTTTTAAGAAAAGGAAAGGAAAAAAACAGCCGTAATCTAAAAGGTGAAGGTGGAAAAAGAAAAAGAATGGACACTAAGAAGGAAGTTTGCAGGTCTGGAAAGGGAGGAGAGATGTTGGCGGTGACTGCCATGGATATGAGAAAATAAGAGTGGGGTGCTAAGTGCTAAGTCACTTCAGTCGTGTCCGACTCTGTGCGACCCCATAGACGGCAGCCCACCAGGCTCCCCCGTCCCTGGGGTTCTCCAGGCAAGAACACTGGAGTGGGTTGCCATTTCCTTCTCCAATGCATGAAAGCGAAAGGTGAAAGTGAAGTCGCTCAGTCAGGTCCGACCCAGCGACCCCATGGACTGAAGCCTACCAGGCTCCTCCATCCATGGGATTTTCCAGGCAAGAGTACTGGAGTGGGGTGCCATTGCCTTCTCCGAAGAGTGGGGAGAGGCAGGCAAATATAACTGAGCTTCTCTACACCCAGGCACTGCCGCTGGGCTCTGAACACACAAGCTCAGGTCTTCTCCGAGTTTGTGATGCAGTATAAGCAACTGGCCTTTCCTTCACCCCACTTTTCCCTGCTAGGGGTCACCAGACCCCCCCAGACACCCACATTCACTCCTCTTCTGCCCCTTCGCACCTCCTCAGGTCAGGCCCTTGCCATCCCTCTGGGGATTAAACTCTGTCAATGGGCTTCCTTCCTCTGGTCCCAACCCCTCTCTCAAAATCCATTTTCGATGCTGCTGCCAAAATGCAAATCTGATCATGACTTGCCTCTATTTTAAATCTTTAACTCTGGACTTCCCCTTTACCCCTTACCAGCAGAAGTCATAAGGCCCTCGGGATCTGACCCCTCGTCCCCTACATCCTCCGCGTCTCATATTCTCAAAGTTTCACATTGTCTGAAAGACCCACCAGAGTCCTCCTTTAAACTCAGCTGGCCCTCACCCCCTCTTCCCTGGGTATCGCTCACCTTGCCCCCACCTCAGACAAAGTGAAGCCTTCCCTTTCTAGGCCATTTCTCTCTTTACACGCAGTGATTTGTGTACATCTGCGCCTCATACTCAACTGCCACCAACTCAGGGACAATAATGTATCACGGTCACCTTTAGCATAGCTCTAGGCATGGGGCAGATGCAGAAAGAAGCTTTGTTGCTGATGGTGACAGAGATGACAGGGGACAGAAAGGCACATCCTGCTGTTAGGAGGGGTTGGCACTGCCAACTTAGTAATTTCACTTGAATTTATGCATGGTGGAAACTCGCTGTTTTGAATGGATCTGTTCTTTTCTATCTCATGGCATATGTGGACCAAGAAAAGTCAATGACCTTTCAGCTAATGAAACGTGCTCAAATGACACAATGAAACATTTTCAAACAAAATCACCATAAAGAAGAAAATCAAAATCTCCTGGAGCACCCCACCTAGAAGGAGCCACTACTGCCATTCCTCCAGTGGGCTCTTCAGAACTCTCCATGTGTGTGTCATATATGTCTGTGTAGTGTTTCATGTTCCAGTCTTTCCCTGCCCAAAGCACCCCAGCTTCCCAGAACCTCGGCGGAACTTCCTCCAGTCGGGTGGGGCCAAAGGACCTTCCATCTGGGGCTTTGGCCCTGGGCAAAGGCATAGCTGGCCCCAGTCCCAACTTGGGGCCACCTCAGGCCAGCACAAAGGGGGCATTTTTCCTTCCCTCGTGTACAGAGTGTGCTCCAGACTGAGAGCTTTTCTGGGTTATGAGATTCAACTCAATTAGAAAAGATCATTTGAGGTCTCCCAAGAAAGTCAGATGTAAAGACCGCACAGCCTGAAGTTTTATTTTTGTCCAAAATAATCATGAATTGTGAAAGCTGGGGGAACAGCTGGCTTTTGTGGAAGAAAAAAAAGAATATGGGTAAGATCTACGCACTGATGGAACCATGGAAATGACTCTGAAAGGAACATTGAGTTATGGGAGGGACTCAGCAATGCGTCTCTCTGACTTCCTGGTGTCCTCCAGTGGGGTGTTCGTATAAGGGAATCTACGACTGGAGGATATGTGTGAGTTAATGTTAGGATTTGCTCAATGCCATGGCTGAGTCCCACAGGACTCACTGGAGGTCCTCGGTTATGGCTGCCAAGGAAGTGATGAATTCCTTTATAACCTACTTTGGGGAAAATCCATCAGTTGGCACCACCCTATGGAAGCCATAACTACATATGGATTTATAACTTGACCCACATCTACCTACACAGATGAAACAAGGATATAAAATTTGCAATTGGTATTATTTGCAATTGCAAAATACTGGAAACAACACAAATGATCTTCCTAGATTAGTTGAATAGAAACTATGGTAATCCATTGAAAGAAATTCTATGCAGCCATAAAAATGAATGAAGAAAATATCTTTGAATTGACATGGTACAATTTCCAGCATATGTAGCATTAAGTAAAACAAGCAAAAGAGGTGTGCCAACTAAGCTTATTAGAGTAGTTACTTCACATAAAAGCATTAAATTATGTTGTACACCTTAAACATACACAATGTTATATGCTAATTATACCTCAGTAAAGCTGTATGTTAGTCACTCAGTTGTGTCCGACCCTTTGTGACCCCATGGATTGTAGCCTGCCAGGCTCCTCTGCCCATGGGATTCTCCAGGCAAGAATACTGGAGTGGGTTGCCATGCCCTCCTCCAGGAATCTTCCAGGGATCAAATCTCGGTCTCCCTCATGGCAGGCAGATTCTTTACCCTCTGAACTACCAGGTAAGCCCCCAGACAGCGAGGTGCTTATGAGCAGTGCTGCTCCTGCTGTGACTCAGATCAGGAAACACCTCAATAAAACTGGGGGAAAAAAGATATTCAAATTTTATAAAAGTTGAAAGGGAAAAAGAAACATGAGTGAAGAGAAGGACATGTCAGCCAGATGTTAGCAAATGGGTCAGGAGATCCCCAGTAGCCAGCTGTTCCCAAAAAGGTGATAGCGCCCCCTACAGGAGGGCCTTACAATGTAAAGTCTTCGTGTTCTCCAGTGTTAACAGGTGTTATAGAGACAATCAGTGTCTCTACAGAAAAGCACATACATATGTATTTTCTCCATTTTCTTGCCCAGTGGGAATACGCTATACTCTGTTACGCACCTTTGTTATTTTCTTCCTGCAACACAGATCTTGGACGTTGTTGCATGGCCTACGGAACTGCTGTGTTCCTTTCGGCAGCTGCTTGCCATTCCATTGCATGAACAGACTGTAGTTCACGCAACCAGGTCCTGTATGAAGGTCACACACTCTCTCTCATACTTTGGCTGTGTCCGTCCCTCTCCTTTTCCCACCCTTCCCCTCTTTAGCTCCTTGCCACACCCAGAGTTGGGCTTGATCACTAATGTCCACTCTGAACGTATAAGGTGACCAACTTGTCCTGGTTTGCCTGGGACTGTCCTGGTTTAAAAACAAATCTTGCATCCCAGGAACTCCCCCTGTCCTGGGTAGACCAGGGTGGTTGTTCACTCTACCTGGGAGCAAAATGGCTGCTGGCCTCAGGAGAAGACAAACCGTTCTCCTGGGTAGAATTCACCCCGCTCCATAAAGCTCCTCCAGACACCTCTGTCGAGGCCTCAGCATCTAAAGACCTGTTTGTGAAAAAGGAGCACTTTCTGCCAATCTACGACCCCTGAGCCCCTCACCACGACTGCTCGACCCCCTCTCAGAGGCGTTCACATAAAGTCCAAAGCTCCCCCAGTGGTTTGAATGCCTGGAAACAGCATAACAAAGTAACCCAGACTGTCATTTTCTCCCTGAGATTCAATTAGCTTGGCCTGGCTCAGGGGAATCCCCTTGTTTTAATCATGTTTCTCTTCAAAATCATTCTTGCTAGGAGCAAGGGATGCCATTCACGTATCTTTGGTTCAAATCATCTCTCACCTTGTCTTTCCTTGTAATTCAATAAGCTAGTAATTTTATTGTGTGACTCGCTTTAAATAATATGCCAGAGACTTGAAAAGGGAATGTTGGCAAATGTGAGTCCCCAGGGAAATGCCAGTTTGCCTCCACCAGTCATCCCCAGAAAGATCCATCAGGCTTACAGCCAACAGCGTCCTGGGCGGGGAGTGAAGAGCAGCAGGGCCCCCGGGGACACCTGCCAAGATCTGCTCCAGACCTGTGACCCTGAGATGGGCTAGAGTGGGGAGCAGGGGGCTGCCAGCCTCTGGGGCTGGGGGTGGTGCCCTGCCTAGTTCTAGTAGGTCCCAGTGTGTCTGCTCCAGAGCATCTCCTCATCTCCTGATTGACCTGGAGGGAAAACTGGCCCAGGAGACCCAGGTCCTTAGAAAGAGGCTGCAGAGACAAGCAGAGGACAGGGACAGGTGGACCTCACAGGCTGGAAGGGGCTGGAGGGCTGCAGGGGAGGAGGCTGATGCTCTGACTCCTCCCTCACCATGGTCCAGGTCCCGGGTCAGCATGCTTTCCCCACCAGTGATGGGAAAAATCTGCCCCTGGGGGAGGGCCGACGGGCACTGCTCTTCCTGCTACCTTTACCCCCGAGGGCTCTGTGCCAGTCTGGGCTCAAGTCTGCTAAGGAAGTTGTGCTCGGCCAGCTCAAGGTTATTCCCTTCTTCTCCCCTGTCCTGAGACAGCCTCTCTTGGCTCTGTTTTACTTGTTGTTCTTCAGTCGCTAAGTCGTGTCCAACTCTGCAACCCCAAGAACTGCAGCATGCCAGGCTTCCCTGTCCTTCTCCATCTCCCAGATTTGCTCAAACTCATGTCCATTGAGTCAGTGATATGATCGAACCATCTCATCTGCTGCCCTCTTCTCCTCTTGCCCTCAATCTTTCCCAGCATCTGGGTCTCTTCCAATGAGCTGGCTCTTCGCATCAGGTGGCCAGAGTTTTGGAGCTTCAGCATCAGCCCTTCCAATGAATACAGGGTTGATTTCCTTTAGGATTGACTGGTTTGATCTCTTTGCTGTCCCAGGGACTCTCAAGAGTTTTCTCCAGCACCACAATTTGAAACTTTCCTTAATTACCCCCTTTCAATAGGGGGTGACTACCTCTTCCAAACTCTTGTAACCCCAGTATCTGACATGTAGGGCTACAAAAGCGGTCCTTGGACAGTTTGGTAGTTCCTTAAAAAGTTAAGCTGAGAATTATCAAATGACCCAACAGGACTGCTTCTAGATGTACACTGAAAACCCATTTTCACACAGTGAGTAGCACAGGAATGTTCATACCAGCCCTACTCACAATAGTCAAGAGGTGGAAACAACCCAAATTCCATCAGTTGATGAATGGATAAATAAGATGTAGTTTATCTGTACAGCAGAATGTGATTCAGGAATAAAAAGGAATGAAGCCTGACATGAGCTACAGCATGTAGCTTGAAAATATACGCTAAGTGAAAGAAGCCAGACACCAAAGGATAAATATTGCATGATTCCATTTACGTGAAATGCCCAGAGTAGGCAAATCCTTAGGAGAGAAAGCAGATTAATGGCTCCCCGGAGCTGGGGGAGGGGCATAGGAATGACTGCTAATAGATATGGGGTTTCACTTTGGGATGATGGAAAGAAATGTTCTGGAATTAGACAGTGGTGATAACTGCACCACACAGAAAATGCTGAAATCCCACTGAACTGCATTACTTTAAACTGGTGAACTTTATGTTTTGTGAATTATGCCTGAATTTTTTTTAAGATTTGGTGTTTCTTTTCTCTTTTTTTGGCTCTGGCGGGTCTTTGCTGCTGCACATGGCCTTTCTCTAGTTGTGACAAGGAGGGCTACTCTCTAGGCTCGGTACATGGGCTTCTCACTGCGGTGCCTTCTCTTGGGTTGGATCGCGGGCTCTAGAGCACAGGCTCAGTAGTTGTGGCACACGCGTTTAGTTGCTCCCAGGCATGAGGGATCTTCCTGGACCAGTGGGTTGACCTGGAGTCCCCTGCATGGCAAGACAGATTCTCAACCACTGGACCATCAGAAGTCCTCTTTTTTTTTTTTTTTTTTAAAGAAAGCAGTGCTCTGCGGTCACCCTGACTTTGACCCCTGCACTGCTCCATATTCCTGGCAAGCCTGTTCCTGTAAACGGTCTGAAAGTCCCTGCGCTGCCCTCTGCTTCCCACGCACAGGCTCTCCTCTGCACTGGCTCAACCTGCAGATGCTGCCTAGTTCTTCCCTGCCCCAAACACCCCTGCTGCAGGGGAGCAGACAGATTTGGGGAGAATGAGAGGGTGACAGTGTACTGAGACAAATCAGGCCACACCACGTCTCTATCCCTGGAAGTCTCCTGGCCCAGCAGGGTCTCCCCTCTCACCAGCCATCACTCCAGCACCCCTCTTTCTCCAGCCACCAACCTTCCTGACGGGCAGGCCCTCCTTGCGGGACTGTGAGGTCCAAGGTGTGGCCTCACTTCTTTTTTTTTTAATTAATTAATTTATTTTAATTGGAGGCTAATTACTTTACAATATTGTAAGGGTTTTGCCATACATTCACATGAATCAGCCATGGGTGTACATGTGTTCCCCATCCTGAGCCCCACTCCCACCTCCCTCCCTATCCCGTCCCTCTGAGTCATCCCAGTGCACCAGCCCTGAGCGCCCTGTCTCATGCATCGAACCTAGACTGGCACTACATTTCACATATGGTAATACACATGTTTCAATTCTATTCTCTCAAATCATCCCACCCTCGCCTTCTCCCAGAGTCCAAAAGTCTGTTCTTTACATCTGTGTTTCTTTTGCTGTCTCGCATATAGGGTCATTGTTACCATCTTTCTAAATTCCATGTGTATGTGTTAATACCTGTATTGGTATTTTCCTTTCTGACTTACTTCGGCCTCACTTCTTTTAAAAGATCTTTTCTTCCTTCCCTGCTATAATATCATCATCGGTCCTTTGCTCCAGCCCAGGAAAAGGAGACTTTGAGAAAGTCAAGTCACCCAGCTACCAAAAGTGAGTATGAATCTCCAACATAGATACTTGGGGCCTCCCATGGTGGGGGCTGGGGCTTAAGGGGGCCAAAGCACCAGGAATTTGCCCTCAGGAGCCATGTCTCCAGTCTGGCTGTTACTTACACTTGGAATGATTCTCTGGGTAAGATCTGTCCACCTTCCTCCCTTCTTCCCTGATTTGCCTGGCTCGGGCCAGCTTCGCAATCAATCCTCCCATCTAAGCCCAGGACTGAAGCAATTCGTGGTGCTGAAACATGCTAATTAGGTTTAGGCAATAGAGCTCGATAAATTAGAGTAAAACAGCTATTGATTTATCAACAGTTATCAACTCTGCCAGAGATGCACAAAGCGGGGCTCCAAAGACAACAGGAGGAGAAACAAAGAAATCACCCAAGAAGCCCATTTACTCCCCAAAGGTTTGGTTTCATAGCAAACTTTTTTAAGAAAATGCCCTCTAGGGGAAGACAACAAAGGCAGGCCTCAGCTCCTTGATTTAAAACTCCTTCCATCTCAAGTACAGTCCCGACAGTGCCAGCTCGCTGGGAGAAAGCTCAGGGAGACAGTGGCCGCAGAGTCCTGAGGTCATTCAAGCCATTCCCCTGCCTCAGAGAGATGCTGCACTCAGACCTCCACCCCACCTCATTCAGAAAGAGGTGAACAAGCAGGGAGGCGCCACAGCTTTTATTGTGTGGCCTCGTGCAGGTACTCAACACGCTGTGTCCCCATCAGTCCTCAAAAGAGGCTGGTGAGCAAGGTGTGCAGTTATCCCCTCTTTGTGAAGGAGGAAACTGAGGCTCAGAGAGGTCAGTGACTAGTCCACGGTCACACAGCTGCCAAAAACCGAGCGAGGACCCCCGGCTCTCACGTGCTTATAAGAGTTTGGCTTATGTGGGCCCTAGTGAGCCCTCCTGGGGAAGCTCAAAGTACATCCTAGGATGAAAAGCTGCCTGCGCTGTCAACACAGGCGGCAGGAGCAGACAGGGCTGGGGTGGGGGCGTTAAGTCCTGTAGAGACCACCCTGTGCACCCGTGAGAGCCAGCTCCCTGTGGACAGCCCTGGCTGGACCAGTCACAGGTCCTCTTTGGGTTTGTGAATTCATGAAGGAGGCAGAACGGCTCAAAGCCACGAGGCTCATG